>SNQJ01S0106731.1:26463-48943 GCA_010110895.2 Picea sitchensis | reverse complement strand
TGGCGCTTCATCTCCTAGGGTTAGGTTTTTGGATGTATAGGTTTTTTTACGTTCATGTTTATTGTCAAAATAACTTCAAAGCCTCATTGTAATGATCTTCTTATGAATGAGTGCAACCATCACATCTCTTCTCAAAGATAATCCGCCATCATTCCAATAAGCTTGTTTTCCACTACATTTTTCAGTTTCAACTTATTTCCTTATTGAATAGAAAACCATTTTTACTATATCTCTATTATTATGTGTTAATGATATTTTAATAATCTATATTCATTTCATTTTTCTCATAAAATCTAGATCAGTCATATTTTAATAATATGTATTCATTTTGTTCTGCTCATAAAATCTGGATCAATGGTATTAGAGCGGTCTGCTCCTTATCATCTTAATGCATGTCCCCAACAAGGTCAGGGTACAAATAATTGGGTCTCTAGCTTGTTTCTCTTGAGAAAAAAATATCTCGCATGCCCAATAAACCTCTCATGGTAGGAGAAAAGAAAGATGATGGGACAGGAGATCCTTTCAAATTTTTGCTTGAGGAATCCCTCATGCAACAGAGGAACAAGATGATGGATAGTTTCGCGCAAATTATCCAGCGGCTACCAAAAAACGACGCATCTTCCTCGAGCGGAGCACCTCCCACTTCAAGGTACAAATCAACTTCGATATTCCTATATTTGAAGGTCAGATAGATGCGGATGTTGTAGACAAGTGGTTGAATATACTAGAAGGGTATTTTTCTGTCCATGACTTTTCGAATAGAGAAAAGACTATGTTTTCACTCCTCAAAGCCATTCCCCATGTCAAATATTGGTGGGAAACTTTTTGTGAGAAAAAGGAAATAGAGGAACCCTCACTATTTATAGTCGTGGCCACCTACGAATCCTTTGGGGATGCTATTAAGGAACAATACTACCATGTCGAAATTTATGACGACGTGTATACCAAATGGGCCACACTACTGCAAGAAAGAGACCAAGCAGTGCCAGAGTTCACAAATATATTCCATACCTTGTGCACCAAGATGGGTGTCAAAGATTCAGAGCAACATCTAGTGCTCAAGTATCATGGTGCTTTGCATATATACATCCAGACCGAAATGGAATTTCTGGACATCTCATCCTTGGGTGCGACCTACTGATATGTTGTAAAAATCGAGCAGAAACTCAAACAAAAGATGTGACAATTTGGGCCTGGGAACCCCTCATAGAAAAATCCAGGAAGGGGCAGCCCCAACCCATAGAACAAAGGATATAGAAAATATGGATAGTATCAAGACAACCATTCCAAACTGCAAGAAAAGAAGGACACCAGAAAGGAAAAGAAAGATACCAAGAAGTGGTGCGACTTCCATAAGATCCCTTTGCATAACACTGTTGATTGCCCCTCAAAGCATCGTTGGTGGAAAAAGTGAAAGCCTCTAAATCAGATGCGGGTTCTGACTCTGAGTCAGAACTAGAAAGGGGAAGACAGATCATTGACATGAAACCCAGTGCCACCATTACTACAACCAAGATCCATCCTAGTGAACCAAATGAGCCAGAAGAAGGCGAGTGCCTCTTCCATTCATAGATGTGGGTAAAAGGCACTCCGCTACACTTCATCGTTAATAGAGGTAGCCAGAAGAACCTCATCTCAGTAGAGGTCATCAAGAGGTTGGCCCTGCCGACAACGTCGCACCCACAACCCTACACCATTGGATGGCTTCGCCAAGGAAGCGATCTCCGTGTAAGCCAACAATGTCGATTGGTGTATGACGTGAAGCCCTTCAAAGACAAGGTATTTTTTAATGTATTTCCTCTTGAAGTTTGTAATGTTCTTTTGGGACAACCTTATTTATGGAAACATCATGTTGTATATGAGTCTAGGACTCATAGTTTTATTATTACTTTGAACAGGAAATTGTACATGATACCCGAGGAAATCCCTCCTAGTGTTATTTCCTTGATCTCTAGAAAGCAATGTAGGAAGGTCATCTCTCAGACTGGGAAATTTTTCTTCTTCGTGATTCACTCTCAGAGTGATCGAAAGATCACAACCATATCTAGGGCCTCCATGACCGATCTCTCCACACAACATAAGAAAGTGGATAAGGTCATGGAAGAATACTCAGATATATTCTCCTCTCCTACTGGGGTACCTCTACACTGCCAGGTCAAGCATCCCATCGATCTGACCCCAGGCGCACCGCTACCCAATGGGCCAGTCTATTTTCGCTCTATGTTAGAAAATGAGGAGATCAATAGGAAAATCCAAGAACTACTCCACAAGGGGCACATACATCCCAACTCACCACCTTGTCGAAGCATAATCGTGTTGGTGCAGAAGAAAGATGAGACATGGTGACTCTGCATTGATTATCGGGCCCTGAATAAAATCACAGTCTGATACCGCTACCTGATTCCCAGAATCAACGACCTCCTTGATCAGCTCACGAGGACCAAATACTTCAATAAGATTGATCTAAAGTCTGGCTACCACCAGGTCCCAATAGAACAGAGAGATGTATGGAAGACCACCTTCAAGTCAAAATAAGGTCTTTTTGAATTGTTGATCATGCCCTTTGGTTTGAAAAATGCTCCAAACTTTTTTATGAAGATGATGGATGATATCCTACGACCTTTAAAAAATAATTTTGTAGTGGTGTCTCTGGATGACGTCCTCATCTACAACAAGACTTGGGCGTAACACTTGTAGCATGTTCAGTAGGTTCTACACACCCTACGACAGCAAAAACTATATGCATACTTGAAAAAATGATCCTTCGAAATGGACAGGGTCCATTACTTAGGCTACATCATTGATTGACATGGTGTGCATGTGGATCCAACCAAGATCCACGTCATCCATGACTGGCCAGCCCCAACCACACTCACTGAACTTTGGATATTCTTGGGCCTCGACAATTTCTCTCGCAGGTTCGTGTTGGGATTCTCTCATATCGCATGGGCCCTCAACCAAGTAACTAGGGGTGGTGGCAAGGAAACATTTGTGTGGGGTCTGTCCCAAAAGTAAGCCTTCGATGACTTGAAGAAGCGTTTTTTCTCATCCCCAATAATTTCATTACCAGAATTGCAACATCCCTTTAAGATCGAGACAGATGCTTCAAACTATGTTGTGGGCGTCGTTCTCACTCAACATGACCAACCCATGGCATATCATAGTGAGACACTATCAGATGTTTTCTGTAAGTACCCTACTTACGACAAATAAATGTACTCCATTGTGCAAGCCTTCCATGAGTGGAGATATTACAGTCTTGGGAAGGAGACAGTCATCCACACTGATCACAAGCCACTAAAGTTCATGCAGACCCAAGGAAAATTGTAGAATGACTTCCATTAGAAGTGGTCCACATACTTACAGTAGTTCCACCTCAACGTCAAGTATAAAAAAAGAAGTAACAACTGAGTTGTTAATTTCCTCAGCCGACCTCCAGTCACTCACCACGGTGCTAGAAGCTTGTGGCCATGAGACCTATGGATGGTCCCACCTCTATGAGATAGACCCTAACTTCTCCACCAGTTACCAAATGTTGGGAACTAAGTCAGTAGTCGCTAATTTCCATATTCAAGACAGGTTGTTGTGTCGTCTGGGCCATCTATGCATTCCATCAAGCGAGCGTGTGAAGCTGATTTGGGAATCTCACTATAGTCGGGTGGAAAAACACTTTGGCATCGAAAAGACAGTGGCAGTGCTGCAGAAACATTTCTACTGGCCAAAAATTCGAGAGGATGTCAGCAAGTATATCAGGTCCTGCATCGCTTGTGCTATTGCCAAACTGACCACTAAGAAACAGGGCATGTACACCCCTATACCTAATCCTGACAAGCCGTGGGAATCCATATCAATGGACTACATTTCGGGCCTCCCATCCACCAAGAGGGGAAATGACTATGTTTTTGTGGCTGTTGATCGCTTTTCCAAGATGGCGATTCTAGTCACCTGCAAGAAGAACATCAAAATAGAAGCCACTTCCAAGATATTCTTTGAACGAGTATGGGTACATTTTTGGATCCCACAAACCATTATATCAGACCGTTACTATCGGTTCCTCATCACATTCTGGTCGAGCCTCTGGTCACTTCTAGATACCAAGCTCACAAAATCCATTTCCTTCCACCCCTAGACAGATGGCCAAACTGAGTTCATCAATCAAATGATCGTACATATCCTACACATGTAAAATTCAAAACACCCCCGCACATGGGATGAGAGTCTTCCTTATGTCCAACATAGCTACAACCGAGCCCTGTATAGCTCAACTAGCCACAACCCCTTTCAGGTGGGGTTGGGATTCCAACCATTGGGCCCCATGGATGTTGCACTACCCCTAGTGACCACCTCGACCGACTCGTCCCCTGCTCCACCAGAAGATGAAAAAGCCACCTATTTCATTGAGTGGATCTAGCACATACGTCAATAGGTTTATGATATTCTACAGAAGTCTAATGCAAAGTACAAGAAGAGCCATGATCAACATTGGGTGCCACATGTTAAGTACCTATACCAGATCTACAAATATAATTCAATAATACCAAGAATAAACCATAAACCATTAACCATAACATGAACATAAGAAATAGAGAAAACCCTTGAGGTAGGGTAACACCAAATATTAATCCTTATGGAAGGATAAAACTCCTCAAGCAATCCTTGCTTGTACAATCACAATATTCTTCACTATATTTCATTACATTGCCTACACTTCTTTATGCTCTCCTATCTCCTGAAACCTTCCTAGAGAGCCTTCTCACATTACATCCAACCACCATAGTGGGCCTTTATTAATATATATTCGACCTAGTCCACCTTGTTAGGGCAAGCCACATTCCCATATATTAAATTACTTCCACTAATAACACATAACCACATTCCCATTGGGTACCTCCTAGGTACCCCATATTAACTCTCTAAGGTATGCTACATTCCCATCCCCCTTCACATGTTTCATCCTCGAAACTTGAGAAGAAACCTTCTAATATGATCGGTTAAGCAATGTAGCCAAATGGTACCAAGTCGACCATCCATCCATCCCGATGGAAATCCAATTGTGATGTCTATTTGCTACCTTTCCACCCATATCTTTCTCTGCATCATGTCGGGGTTGCCATGGGATTGTTTTCGTAGCGAGGCTCTTCTGGTAGTGTTGGTGGTCCTCCATGCACCTCTTGATGGATTTCCTGTCTGGTGCCCTGCATAAATGTGTTGGTCGATTTTTTTTTTCTTCAAATGTGAAACACTTTGTGCCTTTGAGTAAATGACCTCCTTAGCTTCCTAATTATGTCCTTCTTGTAGTTTTTCTTCATCTCCTTCTGTAGAATCTGCCTTTGATTCAACTTTAGACTGGGAAATAAGTTCTTTGTTAGCTTCCATGGGTCCATATTTCTTACTAGAGACACATCCTGCAGTAACGATTTTCTTTTTCTTGTACCACAACTTTAAAAACTTCTTTTGCACATTAATATTAATGGTACCCGGTTCTATCAGGATATCCCAAAATAATATCCACTTCATCCATATCCATAGCATAAAATCCCCGAATGCAACACATATTTATCCATGGTAATCTTCAAATATTTAAAATTTGAACATTTTCACCTTCAACCTTTGTGTTTTGAATATTTTTTTGTTGTAACTTGCAATCTATTAATAGCTTGAACATTGATAAAAATTATGCATGCAACTAGGGTTAATAGAAATAATGATATTTTCTTTATGAATACAACAACATGAACCTGTAGTATAGATTTTTCATGAAGATAAACTCTTGGTTCTCTCTTTATCCTTATTTTCTCCATGAGACCACTTTTCTAACAATATTTTTCCAAATTCTTCATTGGAGTGTCATCATCTCCTTATAATCAAGCGTTCCACACCAAATGGCGACATCACCTTGCAATTTAAGATCTACCCAATGGGGCCAATTCTCTCTTCCATGTTGCTTTTCTTTATTTAATGAATGATTCAATATAGAGCCATCACATTTCCACGTAAAATATCATATTTTTTATGAAAAACCCCAAAAATAGAACAATAAGTTAAGTGGAAAATCTTGGCTTTTCGGGAAAACCACAGAAAAGCTACTTTGGTGAAATACTCATAACTTTACTTCGAACTCGTTTGGCTGATTTGTTTTTTTGAAGGTGGGTATTTTTTTGAGAGGAATTTAAATAACCAATTTGTTTATCAAAATTAAGATCGCAAATCTTTATATTATTTTAATTTGAGTATATGCGTAGTCTTTTTTCTTCCTAGAAACAATTATGCAAAGAAAACAAATCTTCCCTTCTTTGGCCAGGAAAGATGCTCGTGCCAATTTGTTAGAATTACCTATGCAGATCTGCAAATGTAATTCAATAATACCAAGAATAAACCATAAAATCATTCACCATAACGCTTAGACACAGAAATGAGAAAACCCTTGAAATTGAGGGCAACACCATATATTGGAAATCCTTATGGAAGGATAAAACTCCTCAAAGTAATTTGCTTATACAATCACAATGTTCTTCACTATATTTCATTACATTGCCTACTTCTTTATATAGCTCTCCTATCTCCTAGGAACCTTCAAGAGAGCCTTCTCACATTTATTACATCCAACTACCATAGTGAGCCTTTATTAATATAGTGGACCTAGTCCACCTTACATTAGATGACCCAGCATTCCATATATTAAATTACTTACATTGAATGACCGCATTCCCATATATTAAATTACTTCCACTAATAACACATAACTACATTTCCATTGGGTACCTCCCTAGGTACCCCATATTACCTCCCTAGGTATACTACACCACATAAGTTTCAGGTGGGAGAAAAAGTTTGGTTGCACTTACAGAAAGAACGCCTTAGAGGGCCCCATCGAAATCTTCACCCACTTTGTTATGGGCCACACACCATCATCAAGGTTGTGGGTTACAATTCTTTTGAACTCAACATTCCCCCTTTCCTTGGCCTGCACCCAGTCTTCAACGTGGCTCTCCTTCGACCATATTTCCCACCATTATTAGATACCTCAGAGATAGAAGAGTAGTTGACACCAACAGAGATCAACCCTGACTGCATGCAAAAGGCATCCAATGATCATATTGTGAACACATAGATCAAGGGAATTAGACAACAAAGGATCCAACTTCATTGAGTCGTCAAAGCAGGGCAGCACCTACACCAAGGCAAGTGGCTCACCCAAGGCCAAATTCAGCAGAAATTACCTCATCTAATGGGGGAAATCAACACATTGGAGACCATTTCTTCCTAAGGAGGGAGGATTTATCTATATGGATATCTATGGCCACCCACATTTTCCAACTCCCTCAAAACAATTTTCTGGCAATTTTGGCAATTCACTATTTTTAGCAGTTTTTAAGTTTTGGGGCCATTTTGAGGGCCTAAATGAAGGTTTTTCTGGATTGAGCTTCTCAATGATATTCAAAGGATATGATTGAGCCCCAAAAATGAATCTCCTTGATGATACCTTTGCAACGGGTTATCATGCACCTAAAACAAAAATCGTATGCAAAAGTTACGACCCCTAGAAGTTGATGTACTAACTTACCCAAATGAGACCCACATGACTTTTGGCGCTTCATATCCTAGGGTTAGGTTTTTGGATGTCTATATGTTTATTGTAAAAAGGACTTTAGAGCCTCATTGTAATGATCTTCTTTTGAATGAGCGTAGCCATCACATCTCTTCTTAGAGATAAGTTGCCACCATTCCAGCAAGTTTGTTTTCCGCTGCATTTTACAGTTTCAACTTATTTCCTTATTGAATAGAAAACCAATTTTACTGTATATCTGTTATTATGTGTTAAGAATATTTTAATAATTTGTATTCATTTCATTCTGCTCATAAAATACGGATCAATGATCTTTTAATAATCTATATTCATTTCATTCTACTCATAAAATCTGGATCAACGCTCTTATAACAGTTTGCAACAATCAACTCTAGGTGAAATCAAGGATGTAACCTTAATTTTGTGAAAACATCCCAAGATAAGAACAACCCTCAAAATCCAAGTAATTGATATGATGGTGAGTAACTATTCAATTATTTTAGGAAGATATTGACAAACCTTAACTGGTGGATACATTTCACTTGATGGTACACATTTTTCCGTCCCTCGAAACAGAAAGAACATTATAGTCCTCAGGGAAGGAAGAATTTCACAGTATATAGAGAGTGTTCCCCAACCTAATGTAAATTATCTTGAAGAATATTTGGGAGTGTACTCTCTCTTTTCTGATGAGGGTGACACTATGCTTGAACCAGTTGATTTAGATGATGGCATATGGCACATGCATTTTGATGGCTCATGTTCAAACGAAGGTAATGGAGCCGACATCATTATATATTCTCCTATAGGTAAAATCCACAATTTTTCTTATAGGTTGGAATTTTCTTGCACAAACAATGTCACCGAGTTTGAGGCCTTATTGTTAGGTATCGAAAATTCATATAACCTTGGTTGTGGCCACTTTACATTTTTTGGTGATTCTAAACTTGTGGTGAATGTTGTACGTAATATTTATTCACTAAGCATAAAGTTACTTAAACATTATGCTCTATTGGTTAGAATTCTCTCTCTACCTACTTCTTTGGCTGACCCAGGATCATATCTAAATAGGTTTCTAGCAAAACCCTCTAAAACTATCGGCCTTCTTGGTAAACTATAAGGAAACACATCAAACAAAGTGCACTGTGCGGTCTCACCTGAGATAGCTCTATGAGTGACTACAAAGCTCAAGTGCTTGCAATATAGGAAGGAGAGGGGATCTGAGATTCTATGTGATCTTGTTCGAGCCTTGATATGATTATTCTCTCAGTTATTCCTAAGATTCATTCATCTGTTAATCCTATGCATGCATTATAATAGATCTAATTGAATCATTCATTCATTCATTCATAATCTAACTACTCATAGAAGGTAAATATGCAATAAAAAACACACATCACACAGGTTTTATCATGGTTCACCCCCTCCTGGGTTATGCCCACAAATATTTGGCTTCTTAGGCTCTTTTATTAGGTTTGTTGCAAAATATGGCATTGCATTCACTATATCCCCGACCATACAATCATGAAAAATGTTCAACAACCTCTGTGAGGTGGACTAGATCACACTAGGCTCCTCATCTTGTCATCTAACCCTCAAGATATAACCTACTTGACTCTTATACAACTCAAAAAACTTACAAAAATGTATTAGAACTTATTTTGGAGTCTTTTCAACCACTCAAAAATAGAATAGCCCCTGACCTAGGCCTCCTAGGTTCTTATTGATACTATTTTTCCAACTTATTATTCGTTACAATTTCTTACCAAAAACCTAACCCTAACATGGTTAGGTTTTCCTACTTGCACACCTTGCATGATTTCCTCCTTTACATGCGAATTTTCTTTGCACATGCTACTTGTCCTGCTAGCTGTCCTTCTCCAAAATAGGGCCTTACCTTACCAAAATTGGGTATTCCCTCAAAATAGGCCAGCACCCAACAGGCCCCCAACACTGACATGTGTCTCGTCCCAAGCCACCTAGGTAGTGCACGCTCCGTGAACAACCTCTCCTAGGCTATGGAACTTGTCTGTGAGTTCCCTTCCTCCTGCTTTGACGTGCATGGCTTTTGTTGTGAGTTCCTCCACTGATCATATTATGATCTCCTCCTGAATCAGTGTTGCACCCTCTATCTATGCTTGTGCCATGTTTTTATTTTCCTCCTTCAACTGTATGATAATCTGCACTGCTTGCTCTTGGAGGGGTTCCAGTTCTACTTGTTTTGCTTGCTTCTTTGTATGTGCAGTCTTCAATTCTGACTGTAGATTCTTTGTATCCTAGGATCCCTTCATTATATTTGTGATGCTCATTATTTTCTACCTTTGATTGAGTTGTTGTATGGCTGCTCTTACTCTTTCCTCTTCTTGGTCTCACTGTTGGACCTGCTCGTCTTCTTCCAATGTTGCCCAGAGTTGCACGGATCTGTCAAACAATTTTTCTGCTGCACTTGCTTGGTTCTCCATCTATGTTATTTGGAGTGTATCTTCTTGCTTCCTCTACTCTCGAAAATAGGGAGAAGTCGTGGGATTAAGACTTTCCTTTAGCTCCTCAATATCATGTATGTACTGATCAATGGTTTGCGCAATGAGATTTGTTTTCTCCTCTGCACTTTTGTCCACTGCTTGCACGTTGTTTGGGATGTGATTGTACGTCATTGTCAATCTGTGCTCCAATATGTCTATGCATTATTTTTCCTCCTTTGTTTCAAGCTTCACTTTCTTGACTACCAATTCCAGGGCATTCCTGCCATTCTTCATTTGCTGCAATTCCACTGCATCTGTCCTTGCGCGTGATTTCACTTCCTGCACAACACTGACTTGAAGCTTGTACAATGCCTTGGTTGGTATCCTTGTCAGTACCAACTCTACCTATGCTAGATCCTTCAATTGTGTTTGGGATACACCTTCGTCCATTTTCAACATGTCTAATGTTATTTGGAAGTTTGGGCTCGCCTGCATTATGGTTTGGATGGTGTCTTGTTCACTTGATGCGGTTCTTTCCTCTACTTTTGTTGCTGCAGGGAAGGGCTATGTTCCCATTTCAGGCCTTTTCATTGTATGTATTTTTTCCAAGACCTGCCTTTTGTGTTCCAACTCATTTTGGATTCTTCCTCATTGGTGTTGAGCTTCTTCAAAGTCCTTAGCTACACTATCTTGTACTCATTCTGCGACAAGGTCAACATCCTCCTCGGTGATTGTATACTCCGATAGATACTTATGTGCCTTGGACTTCTTGAATGACCCTCCTCTGTGTATGATTGGCCACTTGGGTGGTCCTGTTTCTTGTGGGGTGGATGGAGAGGGGGTTTACTGTATCGTTGTGTCCCCCACTCCTTGTTCTCCTTGTGTTGGGGTAGTGTCCTTTTTCCCTGCCTGCGCATCCTTCTTTGGCACACTCCCCTTCTTCTGCTACGATGGATTATGACTGGGCTCCCCCTGTTGTGTCAGTTTTTTAGGTGCAGTGATTTCTCCTACAGGTGTCTTAGATACCCCTACTTCTACCTAATTTCCTGTAGGAACTTCCTTAGTAATGATTGGTATCTTCCAATCATCTTGCCAATCCTGCAATGCCATTTCAACTTCTTCTACCTTGATGCAGAACTGAAGTTGCAGCCATTCCTTGGTTGGATCCGCCCACCTGGATCCACATATTATGGCACGTAGATATGAATATTTCTATGTTGTGGTACTGTGCGATAACTTCGGGTGTGATCCTCCAGGTGTTAGCTATATTGTCTTGGATGTCACTTAGGTACCGCGCAAAGGTACCTGCATTGCCACTTATTCTCCTAGGTTCTGGAGTGCTCCCCATTGATGTATACCATGCTGTGTGGAAATGACCTATTCTGTCACAAAAATATGAGTATGGAGGATCCCTCCACCCGACCAATCCTACCAAAATTAACAACCATGAATAGTGAAATTTTGTCCCCAAGTCCTGCGCGTGTTTGTAGTCGTCAAGGAACAGGTTCAACATGCAGGGGTCCCAACTGAGCATGGTACCATTGGTGCACTAGGCTGTAGTTACGACAACCCCTATAGGGCATTCCTCCTTGTGACACTTCCTTAACAACTTGCAAGCCATGATTTTTGTGGTCATCCTAGTGGTTGTGTCACTGATTCTTTTTATTATGATCCCGCGCGATCCCCTCTCCGTGTCGTATGTTTTATTCATTTATTTGGCAAGAGAATTCTCCTTTGTTTAATAATATAGGTATTGCGTGGGACTCTCTCCCATTAATGACAAACCTGTGATGAACACAATCAATTACACATCGATGGATATGGGTTCTTCCATCCATATGAAGCCTCCATGGAGGACTGCCATCAATTGCTTGATGCAGTTATTTACTTCTTTCCCCCTGTCGAAGTGGGGAATCTCCACCAATTTTAGGATCCCTATGTTTTCCAGGCCTGCTTCCTATTGTTTCGGTTGCATCATAGGATATCCAAATGTACCCGTACCTATGTTGTCCATGTAAACTTGTTGCACAAATTCTAGAAATTTTCCAGCGTCGACCACATCGTGGTCCAAATACCTTATCCTTTCCATGCAACCCAAAAGTGTTTGCATGGCCTACACCCCCTCTAATATGTGTGGTAGTATGATTTATGCATTGGGATTCTTGCGTGGAGACCACGCCATGGGATGTTTTCGCTTTCTTCTTACTGGCGTGCTAGAAATCCTGTTGGAGCCGCCCTTGTTTTATTTTTACCCTTCACAATTTTCAATATTTGATGCTTGAAATCTAAAGAGGTCCTTTTGATTTTCCTTCCTCTGAAATTTTGAAAACGGCTCTGCAACCTTGTCGAATAAGCAGCGATGTTTTTCCTCTCCTCAAAATAAGTCCTCTTTTGTAAGAACGTTCGATCTTTTGGTTTTGTTTCAGGATCTTGCAAGTCGGATACCTTATCTTTGAATTCACACGTCCTGAGTCACGAAACGGCGAACTCATTTTAAATCTTCACTCAAGACAGAAACCTAGGTAAAGTTTTTTAACTCAGCGAATTAGACATCGTTGGGGTTGCACACTTGGCATTCGTCAAACCCAAATGTTCTTCCTTACAATATTGAGAGCCAAGAACGTGAGGTACTTGTGGGTTAACCCTGGTCAAAGATTAAAGGCAAAAAGTTAACCATGGTTAAAATGGTTCTCGACGTTTCGCCACTCGACGCTATCTTTTTGAAAATCATGGTGTCTAAAACTACGAATCACGAAGCCACGATGTGATTATAGTATGATTAATTAATCACCTAATCCAAGTTTTTCTTAATCCTAATTCAGTCTTAATTATCGCTATCTCGCAGTTTCGTGACTCGGCATACTAGTCTCCCAAAATTTTATCTTTGAAGTTCCGAGTCGTGATACGGCGAGTAAAATGATTATGAAATTAATCATGCCTTAAATCATGATTATATCTAATTGAGCCAAAATCAGTCCTCACAGTCTCGCGAGTTGAAGAATCAAAAGGTTGAAAGGAAATCCACGATGCTACGAAAAGTCGAGAAAATTTTTAACATTGCTAGGTTTGAATATTTTAAAATAAAGCAAGATATGTCCCGTGCATCGAGGTTTGCGCTTTTCCCGAGGTAGCTACTTTCTCTCCATACCTCGACTGCCTGTCAAACTGCCAAACATTTATGACATTAATGAAGAATTAGGGTGAATCCACGAATAAATAAGATCGGATTTTACGCAATAAATTTGTTTCTAATTGCGATTTGACAGACTTATTTAGAAGAGTACAGAATTTTCAAATATATACGGGAGTCTCATTTTATTATAATGAAAACATTTTTCATAAGCACGCAGAGCTCGTCATTTTTCGAGAGAACTAATTTCTGCATGTATACACAGGTTTATTGCAGAAGAGCGAAAATGCAAGCTTCAGCTATGGCTCCACGGAAAGCAGCAAAGGCTAACGTCGAGGATGCAGGGCAAGGTTTAGATAATGTCTCTGACACTTCACCTCAGAGTGGCGGCTCGGTTTGTAGCTGGTCGTTTGTTTCAGATATTCTACAAACCGAGTTGGTAAATTATTCAGAATCAGATGACAATGAAAAGGATGATTTGAACACTAAATACAAGATTGTCATTCAATCTGGAATGCACAAGGTGGAAACCAGACCACGGTTGCTCCCCTATTATGATATGATCCGATGGGAATTGAACCAGATAGACTTACCCACCAGAACTATCATAAACGACCAGCGGGTCACGGTCGACACTTTTAGACTGGAGCATATCCAAACCATGTATAAGCTCCCGACAACATCTGAATACACGTATGATGCTGAATTCCTGGAGAGATTCAAATAGAAGGAGTGCATTGAATATGACAAAACCATGCCCGGTTTGAATAAAGATTGGGTTTCGCGCACCGCAAAGTTCATAGAAAATGACCAGGGCGTATATTCTATCGCTTCTTTGGAGCCACAGTATAAATATGTGGCCATGATGACATGTCGGCTTTTTGGGAGAGAAGACACCTCGCATTTCTACATCGCGTGGGTGCCTCTCATATTTCGGGTTGCAGAAGGTTGCTCGTTTAATTGGGAAAAGATGCTCTCAGACAGTCTGGCCAACAGGGTCACAGAGTATCGGGAGCAAAAGGCAAGCGGGAGACCATCCTCATTTTTCATGTCTTCATATATCATGGACGCAGTATGTTCCATGACACCATTCCCTTTGATGAGTTGGGCTTGGAATCCAGCCCATGAAAAAACTGTACATGAGTATCGCGACAAGCTGTGGGAGAATAAAGCGGACAAATTTATTTATGAAATTTTCAACTGGGTGATGGTGCCTCTGCACATCACCATTTTTGGTCTTTCGCCACCTCGTATCTCGGACATTATTGCTGCAAATTTGAGTGGTATAGCAGACTGGTACGTAGAAGCAGAGTTTTCCTATTTCAGAGTTTTCGGAGCTGCTATTCCCCCGCTTTCACTACCACTGTTTATCCCCGACAAGTTGGCTTATCGCGAGATTGCCCGACAAATAGTGATTGGCAGGGTGAGTAAAGAGCTCAAAGCATCTTCGAAGAAGGTATGGCCGTTTTTCCCTATTCGGCTAAATTCTTATTCTTTATTGGATTTCGGGCATGCTAAAGCTGAGGTTGCAACCCTGGAAGACTTGAGTTTGGTCTCCATTGAATATAAAAAACATGATCCTCAGAAAATTGTAAGTAACCATTTAGCTAACTGTGGGATGAAGAGGTTTGAACACGATTTTTCACCCTCAGATGACATTTTCCAAGGGGCGAGATCTTATGGGGAAGTGCTAGCTCGGATCCGATCTTTAGCACCCAAAGACATGGCCTCTGTATTAAAATTTCAGGAAACCAGACGAAAGTGTTTTCCTGCTGTGTTGCGAGGAGGGAGCCCAGGCGCTTCTGAGATAGAACCGAAGGATGATGAAGGCCCCAAAGAAACAACTTTCAGTTCCAGAAAAATCCATAACAAGGGGGATCAAACGAATAAGCCCGAAACAGAGACGCAAAATATGGCCCCCCAGAGACCCAGAATCCGAAAACTGAGACTAAGACCCCTAAACCTCCGACGAAGTAGGACTCAGTAGTCACACTAGGAAAGGCAGTGAAACAGATCGGGGAGCCCATCACTTCTGTCACCCCCTTGCAGTCAACGCAAGGAAATATAGAAGAAGGATGGATTTTTGATGAGGAGCTGAGGCCTATCAGAGCAGAAGAACTTCCTCCAAATGATTTCTTCTTTGAAAAAAAGAGAAAAGTAGTGGTGAAAAGGGAGTTCTACCAGGATGAAGGCTCAACTGCTAAAACATTCAAAGTTATGACCGATGGAAAGAACAAAAAGAATGAGGAATTCACCACGGAGATCGCAGGAACGCTAGGAGCGTATGCATCAGCAAATCAATTCTCGGTCGGGATGTTAAAAAGTCAGCTCAAAAGAAAGAATCGCCTGATCAAGACTCTCAAAGCCAGAGTAGCTTCGGCCACAGAAAACACTAAAATTCAGGTGCGTGGGGAAATAGAACTGGCCCGACTAGCTGATAAAAAGGAAATAGAAGTGCTCAAAGCCAAGTTGGAACAAGCGCATTCAGTGATCCGAGACGGTCGGGTGCAGGCTGGTCAGCAGAGGACTATGATTGCAGAGCTACAGGATCAGGTGGAGATCATTGAAAGTAGGGTGATCGATGTCGAGGGGTTTAAATCCCGAGCGACCCAGATTCAGAGCAAGATCTCTTCTGCACAGTAGAGTTTGCTCGCTAAAGTAGGAACAATCCAAGAGGATTGTCTATTGATGCATCGGGTTTCCAAGAACCTGACTGATAGAGAAAGAGATGCAGGAGTGGCTCGGGTCGCCTTTCAGGAGGCGGTAATAGCCACGAATGACAGAGTTTTGGCAGGTTCACCCGGACTCACTCTCCCAGAACAAACTAGAGGTAACATTTTGTTGAAGTATTGGGAGCATAACATTACTATGGGCAAGGAACAAGCCCAAAAAGTGATCAATTCATTAGAAGAAGCCTTCAATTCTATAGAGGGCGAGCTATTGGGTATGGACACTGGAGGCGATGCTGAAACTTTAATACAGATGAATGTAGAACATATCTTGCTCGATATGAAAGAGGAGGAGGAGAGAGATTTGGAAGATATCTCTCAGATAGACAGGGTGAACATGGCTTGAGTTGATGAGGTTTTGATCCAACCCAGTGCGCAAATAAGTGCCCTCGACATCATCAATGCACAAATGGAGGACAATCTGCCACAGTTAGCCCGAGAATGCTACTTCGCTAAGGCCAGTTGTCAAGCGGAACCTTCGCAGCTTGTATCTAAATTTGTGGACAGATGTATTGCATACACCGAATCTACACGAAGATGAACACCTGACACCAAGAAAAGATAGAGTAAGAGAAAGGGAGAGATTGCGTTCCTCCCAGTTGTAACTGAATGTGTGTAACCGTTGAGTGCCTAACTGAACTCTAAAGTTGTATAAATATATCACAGAGCGAAATAAACAAGGCTGGACCTTTTTGGTGTCGATTGTAATAGATTTCTTGCATTTGAAGAAGTTAATATAAGCAATTTGGAGATTCTCGATTCCATCCAGACGGTGTTACAAGTTTGTTTCTTTGTATTTCATGTTTCATTTCATTCCATTTGTTCATAATTGACGTGCTTTGTTATACTTTAATACGACCACTACTATAACAAAAGAATTCTGGTTTTCTGTATCTGTTTATTGTCTTTCCTCTGCATCAGCTATTAGCGGGTGTAAGACCAATTTTCACTTTCAGAATTCTATGTTTATTCTTTGCTATGTCAGTTATTTTCTTACTAATTTCCTCCTCTGTTTATATGTGAGTTTTCTCTTTGACAAGAATCTTGCGTTATATGTAGCTAAATGTTTCTCTTTCACACCACGCCTTTATATTAAAATATAATACAGTTACAGGAAAGAGCCTTCAAATTTGCATTTTTATTTTATTCCAAAAAACATAAAATTCTCTTTATTTCGACCAAATCAAGACAGCATTTAAGCCTCTCGTTAAATCCTTTCCTAATATCATTGTTCCTCCATGAATGTCCCTGTAGTGACACAGCCTAATATCGAACCCGAGCTATTGAACCAAAATCATATTGCCCTAAACCTTTTTGACATAATCCTTAAAACTGAAAACAACCGGGATGAACTCGAATGTTCATGGGCAGCCATTGAACAAGATATAAATAATAAGGAACAGTTGGAAGCTAGACAACGCCAACGTAGAAATCTTCCCTAGTTTCCTCACCGAAGGTGACATTACCCTCATATCCATTTTTCATCTACTTTCGGATGCCTTGACACTGTACGTTTAAGCCTTAGTACAGACTCAGGAACAACATCTTTCTGGTGCCGTTGTCAGGGAGTGAAGTTACGAAATCTTTTCCCTGGGAGAACGACATTCATTTCGTTGAAAGTTCTACTCCTTGATAGTGAACATAGAGTACACACATTTTTAAGGATTTTTCAATCTTTCACTTGGCAACTCCACTAAAATATAAACTGGCTTCTGGTAGAAAGAGTACTAGATAGAACCCATATGGCAAGCTGATTACGCCTGTTACTGATCCCAAAAAACTTTTAAAAACAAAAAACCAACTTTCCAAGACTAAATACCATTCAGAACCTTCTACTTCATGCAGTCCTCTGTTTGATATCAAAGATCTAACGTCAAACCTCCCTGAAGTTAGGAGTGAGATTCATCAGTCATTCCCATCCATACACAAGGGAAAAGGTCCTCTAGAAAGTTCGTCAGCAGTTGACATTCCATTATTTCTTCGACAGAACTTCCCGGTATCGCCTGATTCCAAAAAGTGTGTTACACACTCATTTTATACACCCAAGTCGATGGCATCCATCAGAGGAGGTGGTGGAGGAGCCCCTGGAGGAGGAGGTGGAGGTCAAGGGCATGTTCCTCCTCCCAAAGTATTCACAAAAGTAGCAGCGAGATACGCTCCCCTGGTTTTGCCCGTCCCCCTCCATGATTTGCCTGAAAACTACATCAAAAATCTTCCTAAGTTCACTGGGGAGGGAGATCTAACCGCAGCCGAGCATATAAATTTATTTGACCAATTCGCAGAAATCTGTGGTATCGAGCATGAAGATGTCTATTTGAGACTCCTGGTCTAGACCTTTGAAGGACCATTTAGAACTTAGTTTCGGAGCCTACCCGCAGCTTCTATCCTATCATATGACACTTTGGAAGATGCTTTCCTAAGACAATGGGGAGAGCAAAAAGATCACTTATATTATCTTACCGAGTTTGGGTCCCTGAAGAAAAAGAACTCAAAAACAGTTATGGAATTTATTCTGAGATTCAACAAACTGTATAATAAGATTCCAGCCACAGTTAAACCCTCTGAACCCTCAGCCAAAGTAACCTTCGCGGGAGCTTTCGAGCCAGATTTCGCCCTACTTCTGCGAGAGAGAAGAGGAGCTACCTTGAATAGAATGCAAGATGATGTTGTTGAAATTGAATCTAATATGATGGCTTCAGGAAAATTAAAGGCCAAAGTAGAAACAGTCAACCGTGAGAATAGACGCTATAGGGAACCAGCGGGTCCTTCAGGCTCAAATAGATACACTGATGACAGAGTAGATGATATGGACCGAGTAATTAAAGAACTATCCAAAAAAAATTCTAGGATGGAGTTAGACCACTTTAAGGCTGATTCTTCAAATAAAAAAGACTTCAGGAGAAACCCAAATCCCCAAAATCAACAGAAACAAATTAAGAACGAAGATCAAAAAATACAAGCGCAATTAAAGCACGAAAATTTTATAGGTGCAAATGACTTCCAAGATTTCAGAGATTCGGAAGATGAAGTTGCGAATTTCGGTGATGACTGTTCGCAGCCATATCTCACTCGTGAATATTATGAAAAATCTTTGAACCTTCCACAACTGTCAAATGAAGATCAAGATGGTGATCACACTGATCCCTGTATGTCTCAACCAGAAACAGAGATGATAATGGCCGAGTTTCAACCAAAGTAAAACCTAAGATCAAAAAATAAACCCACCTCAATGGATCAACCTAAGAAAATCCTCCAAAGGGGTCAAGCTCATGAACCTCCTTCGGAAGAGACCTTGTTACCCAACAACAAAACAAAGGTAGCAAAAACTCAAGGGTCCGATGTAAAAAAAGTTGAAACTCAAACACAAGAAGCCGAACCAGTAGATAAAGTTACGTCTTCAACTAAGAGCACAAGTGATAAGGCGATCCAGACAAGTAAGTCGGAAAGAAAAAATTTGGAAGTCTCAACCAAAGAAACGAAAAAGTTAAACACATCTTTCGGTCTTGAAAATGAGTTAAGCAAGATTAAAACACTGATTCCTTTGGTAGAATTAGCAAAAAATCCCACTTATCGGAAACAAATTGCCAAAGCGATGGGTGTCTGCGAGCTAGAAAGTCAGTCTGATGTTATCAAACTAGAAGATGACAGACCTAATATCACCTTTGGTCCTCATTTTGAAGGGTCCAAAGACAACATCGCTCCTTTTTATATCACCCTAAATATACATGATCAGTTGCTACATAATTGTATGTTAGACTCCGAGGCTTCTCATAATGTTATGCCCAAAATTATAATGGAGAAGTTGGGTCTTCAGATCACGAGACCTTATGGAAATCTGTATTCCTTCGATTCCAGGAAGGTTAAATGCATGGGGATGATAAAGGATCTGGTAGTTACCCTAGCGCAGGTCCCTGTTAAAAGTATCCTGATGGATGTGGTTATCGCTGATATCCCCCTAAGTAAGATATGTTGTTGTCTAGGTCATGGGGAGCCAAGTTGGGAGGTTCCCTTCAGTTAGATATGTCTTACGCCACAATCCCTGTCTTTGGGGGTCAATTCACTCGTTTATACAGAGAGACAATATTAGCGTACACGGTCAGTGATCCCCAAAACCCACACAACTTCCCCATTTACGTTGCAGATCAAGATCTGGGAAACTGCATTTTGTCTTTTGATGATGGATTGGATGGAGGTCCTGAGGAGCTCGATATGAAGCAAGAAGAGTTAAGCCCCTTGACAGAAGAGCTGTGCAATAATGGTGTATGGAAAATGTACTTCGATGGCGCTTCGTCTTCTGAAGGAGCTGGTGCTGGGGTACTTTTGGTAGCACCCGAAGGTAAGTTCATGGTTCCTTTCTCTTATCGTTTGCAGTGGGACATAGATTACACCAATAACGTATGCGAGTATGAGGAATTTATCTTAGGATTAGAGGCTGTGAAGAAGTTGAATATAAAGAACTTGGAGGTATACGGTGATTCAGAATTAATAGTAAGACAAATAAACCGACAGTACCTAGCCAAGCATCCAAGACTAAGAACATACAGAAATTGTGCTTGGGATTTGATGGAAAACTTTTTCTCATCTGTAAAAGTCCATTTTATCCCTCACGCAGAGAATCTACATGCTGGTGCCTTGGCCAAGGCAGCTTCGACCTTTTCTCCACCCACGACCGTCAAAATGAAGTATCACATTGAAATCATATACAAACCCTCTATACCAGACAATATCCAACACTGGCAGGTTTTCGAAGATGACGAACAAATCAAGAAATTCCTTACAGCTGTAGGTGAGTTCTCTGAAACTCATCTAGACCTGGAGAATCAAAATGAATCGATGTGGATTATGCAAGAAGGGGAAGATCCTGAAACCTTCCGAGAAAAAATAGCGGACCATCGTATGTTGGTCCTTAAAAACAACCAAATTCTGAAAGGCTTAATTCCTTTAGAAAGAATTTTTGATCAGAACGACGTACCTGTTAAATCCACTTTGCAGCCCCAACCAGAAGAAGTGGAGGACTGTGATATAGGAACTGAGAAAGAATCTAGGATAGTAAAGATATCTAAGTTCCTCCCTCCCAAGATAAAAGTCCAGTACAGAGACCTTCTCAGACAGTACAAAGATGTTTTCGCCTGGTCCTATGATGAGCTTAGAACGTATGACACTTCCATAATTGAGCACAAGATACCTTTGAAGCCCGGGGTCAAGCCGTTTAGGCAAAAGCTTAGGCAAATTAACCCCATTTTTTTGCCTATGATTGAAAAGGAAGTTAAGAAGATTTTAGATACGAAAATAATCGTACCTCTGAGGTACTCAGACTGGGTGGAAAATTTGGTCCCGGTCAGGAAAAAGAACGGAGAAATAAGACAGTGTGTAGATTTCTGAAACTTAAATAGGTATTCCCTTAAGGATAATTATCCACTTCCCAAGATGGACCACGTCCTGGAAAAGGTAGTCGGAGAAAATTGAATGTCTATGATAGATGGGTTCTTTGGATATAACCAAATCGCCATGAACGAGCTAGACAGAGAAAAAACTGCTTTCACCACACCATGGGGTACATTCATGTATGAAAAAATGCCGTTTGGTTTGATGAATGCAGGTGCCACATTCCAACGTGCTATGGAAATTTCTTTCGTAGGATAAAGAGACAAGTTCGTAGTCATCTACCTTAACGATTTGACGGTTTTCTCTAAAACCGATGAAGAACATTTGGTCCATCTAAAGCAGACTTTCGAAAAATGTCGCAGGTATGGTCTGTCCTTGAACCCAAAGAAATCACATTTCGCTATGCGGGAAGTTAAGCTTCTGGGACATATCGTATCTAAAGATGGGATCAGGAATGATCCTAAGAGGATTGAAGCAATAGAAACCATAAATATTCCCAGAAACGTAAAAGAAATTCAATCTTTCTTAGGTACAATAAATTTTTTACGAAGGTTTATCACCAATTTTGCTGAGATTGTCAAACTGATCACAGGAATGCCGAAGAAGGATAGCAGAGTAAATTGGACGACCGAGGCTAAAGCATCATTCGTGCATATTAAAAAAGTCATCAGCGAGGCACCTGTGTTAGCAAGCCCAAATTACTTGAAAGATTTCCTCATCTTCTCGTTTTCTTCTGAACATACTATCGCCACGGTGCTCCTGCAAAAGGATGATGAAGGTTTTGAATGGCCGATCGCGTTTTTTAGCAAGAGCCTTAGAGATGCCGAATTAAAGTACGACATAATATAAAAACAGGCGTACGCAATGGTGAAAGCGCTAAAAGCATTCAGAACCTATGTACTGCATTCAAAAATTATAGCGTACGTGCCAACCAATGCTGTGAAAGATATATTGGTACAGCCAGATAGTGATGGAAAACGAGGGCACTAGCTCGCTAAAATACAAGAACTCGATCTGGAAGTCAAGCCGACTAAATTGATAAAGGGGCAGGGTCTGGCCAAATTCTTGGCCGAGTCGAATCTTAGAGCTCTTGATATTAATTGCCTCCAAGAGGAAGACGGAGATGCACACCTGCACAAGCTGGATGACCAGACAGTTTTAAGCAAGGTCGAAGAAAAGTTCATGTCGTCAAGCTGGTATAAAGACA
>SNQJ01S0106731.1:2859-17243 GCA_010110895.2 Picea sitchensis | reverse complement strand
ATAAACAAATTAAAATAGACAAGATCTATTATCGCGCAACTGTGTTCGGGTTACCAAATCACTACACATTTCTTCCTAGTTAAGAATCTGGGCATTTCATCACTGCAGTATTCTTCAGACCAGAGTATAACTCCACAATGTGTAGAAAAAAAAAAGTATGGAATTTTTTGCACCATTATTTGAGACTTATTCCATTGGATTCATCTCTTCACCCTTATCACATTAACACATATCATTTTTCAGAAAACAAATTTGACCCCACCCACCCCATTTCGGTTCCCTCGTCATCATGGCCCATACTCATAGCTAAGACCTAGAATATCACTTCAATACCTTGCAATCTAATTTCACCGAGACCCAACAAGAAGTGAAACAACTCAGTGCCAATGTTGTCTCCATCAATATAACCATGCAGTCCTCAATTGAGGAAATCAAACAAGACCTGACTACCTAGCTTGAATCTGTCATTTTGATGCTCTACACCAAGTTGCATATCCGTACAGATAACCCTTTATCTAACCCACCTTCACATATTGAAGCTGAAAATTCCTCTCATTCCCATAACATTCAACACCATCACTTTCAACGTGACCTACGCCTTCCACGGGTGTATGTGACCAGATTTGATGGCTCGGATCCCACTGGTTGGGTAACCCAAATGAAACATTATTTCTCTTTATACGACATTACATATGACTTGGCCAAGTTTCGGTATGGTGTTCTCCATCTAGGTCAAGAACGTTGGCAATGGTGGCAATGGAGAAAAACTTCCTGTCAAGGGTATATTGCTTGGACACACTTTGTGGCAGAGCTTTATGAATGATTTGAAATTGAAACCAACCATTTGGATCATTTGACAAAGTTGAAACAATCAAGAACAATGGAATACTTTATAGTTGCTTTTGAGTGCCTCGATTTTCGAATAGAGGGCATGTCTGATGCCTTTTTCCAAGAGTGTTTTATCAGTGGCCTCAAGGATGAGATTCAGGTCCATGTCCTCATGGCTCGGCCTCAGAGTTGGGTGGAGGCTACTAAAAGAGATAAAGAAGCACAACGGGTTGTATCTTCTCAAAATTAGAAACCCTCCTTTATCCCTTGCACTAAACCAGTAAATCCCGCTACTCCCTCTGCTCCACTAAAGATCCAAAAATTGACTAGGGCTGAAATGGTTGAATGCCAACTCAAAGGCCTTTGTTATAATTGTGATGAAAAATATTTCTCGGGCCACAAGTGTAAGGAACAAAAGATTTTTATGGCCGTCTCGGAGGATATTTCGGAAGAGGCTGTTGAAACTCCCCTTGTGTCTTAGTCACTTTAAACCACTGACATAACCCCTCCCTCAGACCCTCCCGAAGTAGAACCGATCATTTACCTAAATGATCTCACTGGATTCTTTGCTCCCCAAACCCTCAAGCTAATCAGTTACATCAAGCATAGGAAGGTCATCACTCTGGTTGATAGTGGAAGCACCCATAATTTTATTCATCATCGCATTGCCCAAGAAACTCATTGCTACATCCATGCTGTCAATAATTTCCAAATCATGATTGCCAATGGTGGCTCCATGAAATGTGGAGGGCGTTGTGAAAATGTGTGTCTCCAAATTGGTGACTACCACCTGAAATCTCATATGTTTTCTATCGACATGGGCGATTGTGGCATTGTGTTGGGTGCAGATTGGCTAAGGACTTTGGGTCCCATTCTCATGGATTTTAAATAATTATCCATGCAATTCGACCAGGAGGGCCAACAATATAAGTTCCAAGGCATCATCATTGGTTCACCTGAGATCATTAGTTGCCATCACATGGAAAAGATGCTAAAAAAAGGTGATTCTGGTGTTATTTACCAACTCCATGCCATACAAGCAACAGAGACACCCTCAGTGTCGCAAGACCTCCAATCCATCCTTTATAAACATCAAGTGGTCTTTTCCACTCTCCAGGGACTCCCTCATTCCCATGGTGTTAATGATCATTCCATTCCCCTTGTACTACAAATCCTTCCTCCCAATATCCGTCCATATCGTCACCCCTTTTCCCCAAAAACTGAAATTGAGAAAATGGTCCAGGTACTCCTTAACATAGGCATTATCCGCCCTAGTACGAGGCCCTACTCTTCTCATGTGGTCATGGTCCTGAAGAAAGAAGGTTCTTAGAGAATGTGTCCTGACTTCTGTACCCTCAAAAAACTTACCATTAAAGACAAATTTCCCATTCCTGTCATTGATGACCTCTTGGATGAATTGAGTGGCGCCCAGTTCTTTACTAAACTTGATCTTTGTTCTGGCTACCACCAGATACGTATGAAGGAGGTATACATTCCCAAGACTATCTTTATAACTCATGAGGGCCATTATGAGTTTTTGGTCATGCCCTTTGGCTTGTGTAATGCACCCTCCACCTTCCAAAGCCTCATGAATCATGTCTTTCATCCTTTTCTCCATCATTTTGTCTTAGTTTTCTTTGATGATATCCTCATATATAGAAAAACCTGGACAAAATATCTTTCTCATGTGGATCGAGTTCTCCATCTACTCTCTCAGCACCAAATTTTCTTGAAACAGTCTAAATGTGCTTTTGGTGCTTCAGAAGTCGAGTACTTAGGTCATCTAGTTGGAAAGGATGGTGTCAAGGTGGATCCTAAAAATATTTAAGCTATGCAAGACTGGCCTCACCCAAAGACTCTCAAAATCTTGTGTGGATTTTTGGGCTTAATAGGTTATTATCACAAGTTTGTTAAGAATTATGGAAACATTGCAGCACTTCTCACTGCACTCCTAAAAATGAACTCTTTCACTTGGACTCCAACAAATTCTCAATCTTTTCAAACCTTGAAGAGGTCCATGTGCACCACTCCAGTCCTGGCCCTTCCTAATTTCACAAATACCTTTGTCTTGGAATGTGATGCTTCAGGGAAAGGAATTGGTGTTTTCCTTATGCAAGAGGGTCGGCCTTTGGCCTTTACCAGCAAGCAATTGTATGAAAGAAATATGGGAAAATCAATTTATGAAAAGGAAATGGTGGCTATTATGCATGCCATTCATCTGTGGAATCCTTATCTATTGGGGTAACTCTTCCAAATTAAGAAAGACCATCAAAGCCTCAAGTATTTTCTAGAACAATGCATTTCCTCCCCGGAGACACAAAAATGGGTGACTAAGCTATTTGGATATTATTATGAGATCATTTACAAGAAAGGCAAAGACAATGTGGTTGCGAATGCACTTTCCCAAAAATATGAAGATGACGGATCCCTTTTTTCTCTTTCCTTCATTGTACCAGATTGGCTCCAAGCTGTTCGTCACGAATGTCTACACGATCCCAAAAGTTCACATATGATCCAACAATTGGAGTCCTATGCTCCATCTTCCCTAGGGTACTCTTGGCTCCATGATGAGCTTCAATACAAAGGCCATTTGTATTTAAGTAAACAATCAAAACTTAAATCCATGGTACTTTCTGAGCTTCATGCTACACCCACAACTAGGCACTCTGAGTTTACCAAAACCTATGGCAGGGTCAAACGTTCTTTTTTATGGGATGGTATGAAACAATACATTCGTAATTTTTTCGTTAAATGTGATGTGTGTCAATGCAACAAGGGTAAAACAGTAAAATCTTTGGGCACACTACAACCGCTTTTGATTCCACCTGCTATTTGGAGGGATATCTCTATGGATTTTACTACAGGCTTACCCAAATCAGGAAATAAATCAATCATCATGGTTGTTGTTGATCGCCTTTCCAAGTATGCTCATTTCTGTTCTCTTCAACACCCATTTACAACATCCACAGTGGCTAAAATTTTCATGGATCAAGTCTTCAATCTTCATGGCATGCCACATTCTATTGTTTCTGATCGTGACCCAACTTTCACCAACCATTTTTGGCAAGAACTATTCAAGCTACAAGGCACCCAATTGCATCTCATCACAACTTATCATCCCTAGACTGATGGTCAAGTGGAAGTTGTCAACAAGTGTTTGGAAACATATTTGAGGTGTTTTGCCTCGGAAAAGAAAAATCAGTGGGCTCAATGGTTACCCCTAGCTGAATGGTGGTACAACACTTCATACCATACTGCTACACACATGACTCCTTTTGAAGCGGTATATGGAGAAAAGCCACCTTTAGTTCTCTCATACTTACCTGGTGTCTCGAAGGTCCAAGCGGTTGATGAAACGCTTACAGTTGGAGAGGATATTCTCCGTACCCTCAAAGAGAATTTGGTCATGGCACATAATCGCATGAAGCAAAAATCAGATCAAGGTCACTCTAAACATCAATTTGCAGAAGGGGATCAGGTGTTTCTTCAACTGCAACCTTACAAGCAAAATTTCCTCAAGGCCAAGCATTGTCAGAAGCTAGCGCCCAAATTTTATGGTCCTTATACCATTCTCAAGCGTGTGGGATAGGTGGCCTATCAATTAGCTTTGCCCAGTCATTCTAAGCTACATCCTGTTTTTCATGTTTCATGCTTAAAGAAGGTGATTGGAACTAAGTGCCAAATTCAAACCAACCTTCCCAAGTTAGACGAAGAAGGATCCATTTGGCTACAACCACAAGCAGTTTTGGACCAGCGTGAGCATCGCCTGGATCAGAGAACCATCAAGGAAGTGTTAATCTAGTGGAAAGAAACAACTCCAGCAGATGCCACTTGGGAACCAGCTACCATTCTGCAACAATTTCCACATCTCAAGCCTTGAGGACAAGGCTATTTTTAAGGGGGAGGGCATTTAGGGTCCTAGCCTACACATAGGTAGAACAATATATTCAGATGTAGTAAAGGTCAATATTAATAAGGCCTCACAATAAAATAGAATAAGTCGAATGTAAGAAGACCTAATATAAGCTTCCACTTCTAGAAGGATCTTTCTCTAGATGCTTCTTTTGATAGACATATTTAGTATAAATAGGAGTCGAGTGTATGAGAACCCTAGATTGGATACTATTGTAATAGAGAACTGCTCGACTGGAGGTTTCCCCCTCAAAGAGGCCCGTGAACATTGCTCTCAGAATCAAAGTGTTATTTCTATTGTTATTCTCATATCATTTCAGTGTTATTGTGGTGATTGTTCTGGTTATATTGTTGTTATTATGCCATTTCTAGCATTTTATTTCTGTTCTGCATACTTTTTATATTTGGTATATTACACTGCTTCTGGTTTTCCTTGCATTTTGGCTTGGTGCGCCAATATTTTTTGGTACCATAGTGGGTATTGTTTGATTTTTCTGAATAGAATTCAACTAGTTCGCACTGTGCACTCACCTATTCACCTGTCGTCTACGTGCTCTCAAGATCCGTGAGTTTGCAATTTCACAATAAGTGTTGTTTTTCCCACATTTCCCCTTTATATAGAGGGTGCCATGAATTCCATGAAGCTTCTTGGAGAAGCTTCCTTGGCCACTATTAATGCTATGAAGCTTGGCAAGTATGCTTCATTTAATTTCATAAATGCCCCCAATTCACGCCTTGTTTCTGTAACCGTCATTTTTCATTTTTTTGACCGTTGGTCCCTTTTCCGGTGCACTGAACTTTTAAGTGCATCGTGCATTTCTGTTGTGATTTTTCCTTAGTGTGTGGTGTTTTTCTTTTTGTCAACCATATGTTGTGCGCAAACATTTTTATTTTTGTCGTGGTGAGTCCACTCTCTCTGCGCACAATATTCCCTATTACTTTTGTATTTTCATTATTTTCTAATTTTTAATTTCTTTTTCCTTATTTTTCTCCTTTTTATTTATTTTTGTCCTTTTTCTGTCCTACTCTCTATTATAGTACACTATGTACATGGTTTCTTACTACGCTATAACTTTTAAGTGTTTGGTGGTCAACCATCCCTATATAGTTTCAGTCGACTCTGGTTGATCATTCCTTTTAGTTTCATTCCTTCCATATCCTTTAGCTGTACCGATCCCCCATATGTGATAGTATTTACTTCATAGGGCCTGAGCCAATGCATTCTAAATTTTCCAGGATTTTGAAAAACTTTACTGTCATAGAGAAAGACTAGGTCTCCTTCCTTGAAGATCTTCCTCTTTATATGTCTGTCGTGCCAGGCTTTGTCTCTTGCTTTATGTACTTCTTGGTGAAATCATGTCAGAATCCTATCCTCTTCCATCTCCATTAGTTGATTTAACCTCTCCTTTATTGTGCCTCTTTCTATCATGTTGGTAATTGCTGCTACACGCAAACTGGGTACCAAAACTTCTAATGGTACTATTGCTTCCTACCCATACACCAATATGAATGGTTTTTGTCCTGTCAACTTATTAAATGCAGTCCTATATGCCCATAGTACTACTGGTATTTTCAAGTCCCAGTCATCCCTGTTGACATTTTAGATCTTTGTCAGAGTGCTCTGCAAGATCTTATTGAAAGCTTCTATTGTTCCATTTTCCTTAGGATGGTATGGTGTACGCTTCTTGTGATAGACTTCAAACTCCTCAGTCATATCCCTGATAGTATTGTTGATAAAGTGAGTACCTTGGTCACTCATAAGAATTATTGGACATCCAAATATAGTGATCACTTGCTCAAACAAGAAGTGTGTTGTTGTCTTTGTGCTGTAGTCTTTGGTTGGTGCTGCTTCTGCCCATATTGTTAAGTATTCTGTCACAGTAATGATATATCTAGCTCATAACCTTCTTGTTGGTGAATTGATTGGTACAACAAAGTCTATTTCCCATTTCTCAAATACCTGCAAAGTTACTTGTGGTATTAGGTGCATCTCATCCCTTCTATTGGATTTTCCAACCCTCTGACAAACATCACATGTCTGGAAATATTCCTTGGCATCTGTATGAATTGTTGGCCACCATAACCCTACACACAATGCCTTCAGTGTTCTATCTTTTCCTACATAATGTCCTCCAACTATTCCCTCATGAGATTCTACAACAATTCTAGGCCTTTCATGCTCTATTACACACCTTCTCAAAATGTTGTCTGCACCCATTTTATATTTAAGTGTCCTGAAATCAATTGATAGTATACAGCTCAGAGTACCATACTTTTCTTCTGCGCAGTGCTAAATTCTTGTGGTGCAATTCTTGTACTTAAGTATTCAATAGTATCAGCAAAGTATTCATCAACTACTTGTACTAAAAACAATTGCACATCAAGGAAGTTGTCTTCCAAGTTGGTAGGTTCCTCTCCATTAGTAACCCTTGATAGGTGACCAGGTCCTGCATTCAACTTCCCTAGTTTGAATATCACTTCAAAATCAAATTCTTGGAACAACAACAACCATCTACAGATCCTCCCCCCCAACACCGGCTTGTTGACTAAATATTTTAGGGAAGAATGATATGTGAACATCTTAAAGTTCTTACCCAATAAGTAGTGTCTGAACTTCTAAAGTGCATATACCATATATAGGCCTTCTCTTTATGTGCTGTTGTAATTCTACTCTGATTCTGACAATTTTCTGCTTGCAAAGGATATAGGATGGTCTAAATCCCCTACTCCTGGCTACATCAGAATTGCTCCAAGTGTTATGGTTGATGCATCTACATGCATATGAAATGTATTTTCCCAGTCTGGGAATACTAGGATAGGTGATGTGACCATCTTTTCTTTTAAGGTGTCCAAACCTTGTTCACAGTCCTCATTCCATTGAAATATGATATCCTTCTTTAATAGTTTTTCCATCGGCGCAGTAATCTGTGCATACCCTTTTATAAATTTCCTATAATAGCCTATATGTCCTATTGTTTCTCTCAACTGGCGCACTGATTTTGGTGGTGGTAAATTAACAATGACTACGATCTTTGCAGGATCCACTAATAAACCTTGTTTACACACTATATGTCCCAACAATATTCCAAAAGGTGTCCCAAAAATGCACTTCTTGATAGTCAATGATATCTGACATTTCCTACATCTTTCCAACATTAACCTTAAAAATTCCACATGGTCCTTTAACAGACCATATTCAATCCATTCATCCAGATATACTTCTAGAAATTTACGTATGAATTCCTTAAAATAAGCTATGACTACTCTTGAAAATATGGTTGGTGCATTCTTTAGCCCAAATGGAATGACTATATACTGGTAGGATCCCCATTCTATAGAAAAAGTAGTCGTATATATGTCCTCTAGAGCTATCTTGATCTGATGGTAGCCTAAGAATCCATTTGTAAATGAGTATGCTTCCTATTCTCTCACATTCTCTAATACCTCATCTGTGAAAGGGGTAGGAAAAGGGTCATGTAAGCTATCATCATTCAATTTTCTCAAATCTACACATATCCTTATCCCCCCTTATTTATTTTCTTGCACTACCATAGGACTTATCCATTCAGATTCCTCTACTGGTTCAATGATACCAGCTTCCAACATTCTGTCAATTTTTGCTTTCACTTTCTACTTATACACTGGATTTAGTTTGTAAGGTCTATGTCTGACAGGTTTTTCCTCAAGTTTGAGAGGTATCTTCATCTCTCCTAGCTCTCCTTCTATTCCTTTCATTCTATAAATTTTGTTGGGAACATGTCATTATATTTGTGCAGTAACTCTATTATTCTTTCTACTATTTTTTCATCCCAATAGTCTCCAATACTTGCCATTTTGGGATTGTCAGTTGTCCCAATGCTAAATTTATTCACTTTAATTGGTGCAACAAATGATTCTTATTCCATAGATGGAACTACCACTTCTATTTCTCCTTCAATTTCTATAATTTTAATGTTGCGTGGGTCATCCTCCTCTGGTGCTTCTTCTTCAACATGATAGCATGAGAGTAGTTCTTTGACTATATGTTTGTTCTATTGTTGGTACTTTGTCATGAGTTCAACCTATGGTTCTTCAATAAATATTACACCTTTTATCTTCTTTAGTGTTGAATCAATGGTGGGGTTCTCATGTTAAAATGAGAAGGTTACTATAAAATTATGTTGTAATTTTGTCCATTCTGCAGTTCCTTTGCGCATTTCCTAGTCTACATACTAGTTCTCTAGAATTCCTTCAAATGTATGGATGAAGTGATGAGGCCATTCCTTTGGTGGTGTCATAATCCATTTTCATGCACTTCTCCAAGTTTTTTGCTGGTGCTCCTTTCCCATCATACCTCTTCATTTTATTCCTCTCCTATTCTACGTCGAATCTAATGCGCAGTAATCGTTTACATTGGTACTTGTCCTGAATTGTTTCTTTGTACACACCCCACCATATTTCAGGTGTAGCCTTGAGTGCCATATCTAGGGCTAAGAGCCTCTGATTGTTTAATACTTCCTCTTCATATTTTGTCAGAAATTCCTCTATATAATTTACCCCATGAAAACTAGGAAGTTCTCTTATTTTTGTACCAACCCATCTTACTGCGTGGTTTATTCTTGCACACATTCTTGTAGAAACTTCATGTAGTCTCTGCTGCCAATTTTATAAACTTGTATCTAAGTCAGAAGCACATGATGTGATGCTTCTCTAGCTAAGTAACCCATCTGTAGTTGGGTTAACACAATATTCTTCTCGCACGGTGGTTCTGTACAGTTGGTTTATTTCCTCTTGATCTAAATAAGTGGGTTCTACAAACCTTTCTCCTTTTGATGGATTTAATGGTGCAAAGACTCTATGTTATCCTGATTTTAATGTCATTTTCCTTGTCTTCAAATTGATTATGGCCTCATTATCAAATGCCCAATCCATTCCAAGCAATGCTAGATAAGGTGTTGTGCCATCTACTATCTCTATTACTTCAAAATCTTCCTTAGTGCACGCTCCATCCAAATCTACTCTCACCCCTTTAAGAAAGGATGATTTTAGGGGATAAATTTCACTCATGGGATAATTTTCCATGGTTTTCCCCCAAAATATAATCACCATTCTAAAAATGATTCTCCCAAATTCTATAGGATAAACTTATTTTTCCTTAAGAATCGCCAAAATTTTATACAAACTGTAAAACAATCCTTAGAAATTTGAATATTTTTACAAAACTATTGCCAAACATTTATAGTTGGCATATGAAAGATTAGTAAGTTTCATCAAGGTTTCTACATTTTAAAATAATTTCCATCCTTAAAATCATCCCTGCCTTTAAGTCTCCCAATTGGTAGAACTCTGTGTTGATTTGCTAATTTCAACTGGATAGGTGAATAGCCTAGTGTGGGTTCTTCCATACACTACCATGTCTTCTTAGGTAACAGACTTACTTCTAAGCCTAAGTCTAATGTAATATCCCCCATATTTAAATCCACAATATTAGCATTAATTCTAAATTCCATGCTTGTCCTCCTTCTTGTATGGAGGTGATTGACTATTTTCTGCTCTAATTTCCCTTCCACCTCTGAATTACATATTTCAAGCATATTTTGAAAAACCTTGATACATGATGGATCATTCAGTATCTTAACATAGGATTGAAGAAAATTCTTTATGGTACTTACTTTCTCTAAAGGTTGTGCTTCACTGGTTTGTTCCATTGATGAAGGCATCCCGTACGTAGGAGAGTTCTGATTTTGTTGCACAACCGATGTTGAGGCAACATTCTTCTTAAGAAACTCCTGTATAGCCTCCTTGAATGTCTCCTTTTCCTTTCGTGCATCAAACTGCTTATGTGGTTCAATATTTTTCTTCACCCATTGGTGTTGCACTTGGTCTTGTCTTACTACGTCAACTCCTGTCTTAGCTCCTCCTCATGTGGACTATGTTGATGTTTCTTCTATCATCCCTGGCTTCTGCAGAAATCCACTGGACATTTTTATTGTTCTGATTCCTCTTATATTGGATTTTTCCCAATAATGTTGGACAATCCTCTATATCATGGTCTGCTATGCGAAAATACATACATGTCGTCGGTGGAAGTGGACATTCCCTTGCATAATGTCCTAGTTGTTGGAAGTTGTGGCACACTACTGGACCTCTGCCTCTTCCAAATCCTCCTCTACCTCGTTCTCCACCTCTGTATCCATCTCTATCTCCTCGTGAGGCATTGTAATGAGGTGTCTAGTTATACTGTGCAGGGTTATATTGTGGCTACGCAGTGTTGTATTGCGGTTGCGCAGTGTTATACTGCTGGTGTGAATTGTTATATGGAGGTGGTACCTGTTTGAAATGAGGTGCAACCTGCCTTGTCATCATTTCTTCTTGCACCCTATAAGTATATGAAGTTCTTCCTCTCATCAGTTCCATTATTGTACAATCTTTATCATCATGACCTACTGACTTGCAAAAGTTGCAATATGAACTCTTGGGTATTGTCTGATACTTCTGCATCATTGGACAATGATATGGATCATGCCCATGTGTCTTATAGATATTGCACCATGGTCCTCCTATAGGAAAAGGGTTTGGTACTCCTGTTTCCATGTACTGTGTGAAAGTTGGACAATCATTCTTATGGTGTCCTTCTATTCTGCATGTGGTACACCAAACAACTTCTCTTTTGTATTTTCCCTTATTCTAGCTAAGATGGAATGTTGGATTCTTCAGATATGCCTTCAACTCCTCTATTTTTGGATCTATCTTTTGATACTAGTTCTCTTCCAGTTGTAAGGCTACCTGCAGAGATTCTGCCTGATTCTAGAACTTATGTTGTCTCAGTAGGTATTTCAAATGTGGTAACAATGCATTCAAAAAGAGGTGTCTATGTTGCATGTCAGTAATGACATACTTCAACTTACATTTTAGATGCATAAACCTCTAATCAATCTCCCAAATAGACTCACCGGGTTTCTACCTAATTTCAATCATCTCATTCATGTACTAATCATCTGAGCTAGGCTTATGAAATTCATTTATCAGTAGTTTCTTCACATCTGCAATAGTTCTTGTTACTCCTCATGGACTATTTACAGCTAGGATCATGTACCAATCCAGTGCATGGTCTCTTAGTGTGATAGATAAATGCGCAAGTTTTTTATCCTCATCCATGATTTTATTTTCTTCCGATATCTTTTTGCAGATAAATAAGTGCTTTTAAGGGTCCTCAGATGTGTCTCTCTGAAATTCTGGTAACCTGATCATGGGATCATGTACATCCATCATGAACTGTGTTTAAATACTACCTCCACATGGTGTAGATATTTGACTGTTACTTCCTAAACTAACTCCTCCAGTTGCTTCTCCTTGTTTATATGTGTTTCCTGCTATTTTTCTTCCACTAAAGTTTGGTTGTCTAAATGGTGGTGTTCTTTCTAGTGTACTAGTCGCACACTTGGCTATGGGTTCCACATTGACATTGATCTGGATTGGAGTTCTACCTTTTGTTCCTGCCCTTGGATCTCCTGTCTTCCTTTCATATGTTGCATGCATGATTTCTTCAATTTGATCCACAGCCTGAAGATCCTCTACCTCTTCCTCATCACTTGCCAATCCCTCTCTATCATCTATGGATCTCTTCTTATTATTCATATTATATTAGTAGGGTACTCCACTGCACGTCTTTCTAGTTGTTGCCATTATCTTCTTTATCTGATCTTCCTCCATCATGATTGGGTCCATGGATTCCTCCTTACTTCCCTTATCCATCTCTTCCTCCATTTCTCCACCTCTTGTCAGTGCTTCCCCCCTTCCCCCATGTACACAAGGAAGTTTAGCTGTCTGATTCCATAGTCATCACACCATTGTTATACAGTAAAATATTGATTGAAGTATACAGTGATATGATATACCTACCTCTAGGTCCTTTTAGAAACTCCTACTCTGTTGCGATGTAATATTTCACGGTATCTACTGCAAACTCAGTGATAAACCCTACAACAATACTATCTAACTAGAAATATACTGCGCACGTAAATATGTTGTTAACTTGCTATAACTGCATGATTTCCACAGGATTCCACTCTAGCTATCTGATTCAATTTGTGGGGTGGTTTTATTTTAATATCAATAGCCACTCCTGTAATACATGCAGGAAATCACAAAAAAATACCTCATACAAGTCGCTAAACATGTATTTATCCAAATATTTTCATGGTTTTATCTTAGGGTTTCTGTTATCTTTCTCTACAAACTCAATTTCCTTTGTTTTCAACCATCTTTTGATCTCCTCCTTCCTTGGATTCCATGGCATGAACATTCCTTTTTATACCTTTATTTTATGCATGCTTCTTTTATGGATCCCATCCACTCAATCCCAAGTAGCTCCAGCCGACAACATAACCATTTGTTGGTTATAATTCTCTTTCTACCTACATCTTGGGCTGACCCAGGTTCAAATATGAACAGGTTTCCAACAAAACCCTCTAAAACTATCAATCATCCTAGTAAACTAGAAGGAAACACAACACATAGAGTGCACTACACAGTCTCACCTGAGATAACTCTATGGGTGACTACAAATCTCAAGTGCTTGCAGTCTAGGAAGGAGTGGGGATAATATATTCTATGTGATATTCTTCAGGCCTTGATCTAATTATTCTCTCGGTTATTCCTAATATTCATTCATCTGTTAATCCTATGCATGCATTCTAATAGATCTATCTGAATCATTCATTCATCCATTCATAATATAACTACTGACATAAGGTAAATATGTAATAAACAAGACACATCACATAGGTTTTACCGTGGTTCACCCCCTCCTAGGCTACGTCCACAAAGATCCATCTTCTTAGGCTCTTTTATTAGGTTTGCTATAAAATATGGCCCTGAGCACACTATATCTTCGACCATACAATAGGCAGACTATATCACACTAGGCTCTTCATCCTACGATCTAACCCTCAAGATATAACCTACTTGACTCTTCTACAACTCAACAACTTACAAAAATATATCAGAACTTATCTTGGAATCTTTTCAACCGCTAAAAAATGGAATAGCCCCCGACCTAGACCTCCTAGGTTCTTATTTATAGTATTTTCCCATCTTATTAGCCATTACAATATCTTATCAAAAACCTAACCCTAACATGGTTAGGTTTTCCTATTTGCGCACCTTGCATGCTTTCCTCCCTTGCATGCGTCTTTTTCTTGCACGTGTTGTTTTTCCTGCCAGTTGTCCTGCTCCAAAATTGGGCCTTACCTTACCAAAATTGGGAATTTCCTCGAAATAGGCCTGCGCCCAACATACTCAAGCTGTTTGGATGCTAATTTCAAATATTTTATCATTTAACATCACTCATGTTAAGAGGTAACTTAATTCAATGGTTGATAGGTTAGTTGTTTTTGCAGCATCACCTACCCGACAATTTTACCTCAAAGACTTGATTTTACGTTTCAATCTCTATGTAGTCCTCACATCCATGATAATGTAGAATCATGGAAGGTTTTCCTGAGAGACGAAGGAATCTCCACGTTCATACAAAATGAACCATTTAAGCCCAAAGAAATCATCTCTATTGAAGATGACAAATTTCCTAAAGGCTTGACTCCTCTTGAAATATCATTTTCATCAAGTGATGTAGGAAACAAAGAAACACATAAGGAAGAGGAGTT
>SNQJ01S0106730.1:0-29808 GCA_010110895.2 Picea sitchensis | reverse complement strand
GTGGTTTACCCTAGCCATAGAGAGATTTTCCTCGTAACAAAATTGGCGACCATAGGATTGACTCTTCTTTCTTAGGGTTTGGAGTAATTTTCTCCTTATATTTCTCTCATTCCTATTATGTTTCTTGTCGCATCATTGTTTGATAGTCTATGTTCACTCTGGGTCTGAGTTTTCAGCCTTCTCCCTTGACAACATATACGCACTTTTTGCCTTGACAATCGCGTACATATGTAGTTTTCCCCTCTACAAGATACATATATACGCTTTGTTTGCCTAAACAATCACGTACATCATTTTTCCTTGCTTGTTTTCTAGGTATGGTGGTTGATGGGTGGGATTTGATGTTTGTTGAGCCTTCTTGGGTCTCTGTAATTCCTGTTAAGTGCTTGTGGGATGATAGGAAACCTATCTTTGGTTGAATTTTTGGGTGGAGTCTTTCTCATCATCTTTTCATTTTGATTGTCCTTGTACATTGGGTTGGTTTCTTTGTTTCTTGGTATCCTTCTTGAGTTATCTCTTTCTATACATGTTATTGGTCTAATTGTTAAGTGGAGACACAAATCAATCCCCCTAGCTTCACTACAAAACTATAACAAAATGAGATTGTACACTACTCTTTCCTTAGATATCAATTATCAAATGAGAAATAGATATTAGAACATACCTTTTAAATATTGAATATCCGACTTCATATTGAAATCAAATAAAGTCATGAGGGTTATGGAGAAATATCTACAAAAAAAACAATCCAACGAAGACGATAATAACAAATTCTATTTGATATGAAGCTATATGCGTGATCAAGGAATCATACAATATGAACAAATAACATTCATATAGGAAATAAAAGTATATATGTATTAAATAATGTGGAAAAATATACAACTAGATGCCTTGATGTTGTGAGGAGTTCCATTCCAGCGGTTCCTTGCTTCCACACACTTCTAATCCATGGATTCTGATACTTTAGATATGATAGCTACTCACAATATATCTTGACAAAAAAAATCTCAAAGACAATATACAAGCTCCAAGAATCAAGCTACAAAACCCAAGCTAAATTCCCAATCTCAAAATCTTAATCCCAAGAAACCAAGTTAACTTTCTCCATGTGAGTTCCTCTCCTTTTATAAGTTGAAAGGATAAGGTGAGGAGGTTAGGATGATCCCACTAAATCATGAAATTATGTAAGATCCAAACCTTTCGGATGCCACCTCACCATGAAGCTTCTCTTTCTAGAAGAATCGAGAAGATGCTTCGTTTTCCCATGTCTGAGAATAAATGCAGCACCCTAGCTATAGTGCAGCCTATGGAAATTCCACAACCTATCTTTAGAGTAGGAATTGTGAAATGAGAACATCGTCGCACCCTCCAGTGATCTTCCTTAATAGGGTTTTTACAAAAGGAAAATACAACTTCTTCTTTGAGGCAAAGTTATTCTCCCTTCTTTCTTGAGGAATTGAGACCTTGATCATTCTAAAGACAAGGATAGATTTACATCGTGCTTGTTGGTCATGAGGTGGCCGAAAATAATGTGTAACGAGAGCCCCACAAATTATGGTAGAATGGAGTAGCTGAAATACTTTGTCAAGTGTGTGTAGGAACAAGGAACAGTCGATTGGAAACCTTCCAACAAACAAGAAATGTCCTGATACAATAATATATATATCATCAGCGAGGGGTAAGAGCATTCCCCATGTCGGAATAAAAATGAATCAAATCATAAATGCCAACATGTGAATACCCATGTCAAATGGAGCGGTCAGCCACCAAGACATAATTTGTGGATCCATGCCAATGCATGACTCAAATGCGAACATAGCCACCAAACATGCCACTGTAGATCTATGTGTTTAAGGCTCAAATTTGAACATAGCCCACAGGGCCATACAAATGTGGATCTATGCAACAATACAAAATAAATATACTCCAACACAACCTAAAACTATTAGAAAAGATCCAGGGTCATCATCTCCACCACTCTATAGTACAAAATCTCACCATGTGAATACATGTGTTGAATTCAAACATGGTAAAAACCACTTCATTACCGGTCAATAATGAAAACAGTTAACAAGTGCAATCTCAATTATCGTGACTCCCAAGGTACTCTAGTGCAATCCAGTGAATGTGAATGTGGAGATGAAGTTATAGACTCTGAATCTCTCGATCATGGTCAATAATGAAAACCCCGCTGTCGAAGGAAGTGAAGCGAGGAAACTCTCCATTGAGGCATGCAAGTTTCCAAGGTACCAATTAGTTTCTAAGTCTAATTCTGGATAATGAGTTGAATTCAAAAGGAAAAGACTCATCCGCAGGAGGGCCTTAATGTATCCCACATCATGTGTAAACAGGTAACAAGATTTGAAGTAGATCCGAGTAACAAAGTGATTCAAGAATGACTCACGGATGGTCGACACAATAGAAGTCTGGAATGCAGAAATGGATGATTCAATAGAAGGATTTTTGGTTTGAACTTCTCTTTTGAACATATTATTGGCTTGAAGCTATCTTGGAAAAGGCGACTCTGACAACGTGATCATAGACCAATTTGGCAATCTTGTAAAAATTATGATCCAATATACAAGTTGATTTTCTAACCTAGACACAAGGTGATTGAAATGGTGTCATGTTCAAAAGCAACTTTTCCATAGAATCACAGTTTAGACACATTTCTTTCCCAATTTTTCCCCACCATTTAAGCAAGTACCTCTTTATTTTTACACAAGCTTGAGGAGGATAACATATAGCCTTGTAGCTCATCCTTTGGATGAGTCCCTCTCAGTATGTTTAACGAACCCTAAAAAAAGGAGTGGTTCAGTCCCAAGTGGGTCTTTCAATGTTTATTTATTGAATTAAAGAGAAAACTCAGGGTTTCATGTTTAGGGAGTTTTGAAAAACACTTAAAGGAGACTCAAAAATGTGGATTTTCTTAAAGTAGTCTAATGAGACTGAAAAAGAAATGATAATCTAACGCTCAATAGATGTTTTATTCAAATACTTTTATGGGTGATAGAATCACAAGGTTACCGTGAAATCTTTTTCCATGTCTAGAAATTACGAAAAGAGCCAAAAGGCATAACTCGAGGGTCCTTTTAGTATAACCTTTATGAGTCGAAAAAGTGATAAATTTTACTCAATTACATTCGGTATTTACCGCAGGAGAAAGAAAAAGAAGGCTTCAGGATTGTTTTCATTTTCACATAAGCTTAAACAAAACAAAACTATGCTTAGGATAGATTTTATTTTTACAAGTTTAAAAGCCAAACAAAACTATTCTTGAGGTAACTGGTTTCATTTCTACACAAGCTTGAACGAGGAAAAACTATGCTTGGTAGGTGGACACCATTTTTTACAAAATCTTGAACCATAGAAAACTATGCTTGGACTTCCCAACACATAACACCTGGATGGTTGGTAATTAGCCCCAACTTAAGAAGATAGTGGCTATAACTTCAGCATGAAGTCCAAAGAAATTTGGAAGCTTGTTATTGCCCCCAAGCTTCAGTTTGTCCAACATCATAGGAGGATGAAAAGAAACTTCAAATGCTAGCCACATAGCAGTGTACTTGAGAATCCAAAACATAGAGGGAAATCTATTTCAATTTTTAACGAACTTGGCACGGGAATAGGAACTATGCTCAAGAATCTAGGTTTAATCCCCATACCCTCTGTTTCATTTTTTAGCAGAAGCTTGACATAGAAACATGAACCATGCTCGTAATATCTATTTAATTTTTTAACTTGAGGTTGCTTCTGAGATAAGAAAAATATCCTCACAATTGGTTTCATTTTTTAGCGAGATTGAAATAAAAAACCATGCTCAAGGTTACTTTCATTTTTAATGAGATTGAAATCGAGAGAAAACCATGCTCTTAACTCTTTTCTTGATCACGTCTTCCAGGAAGGGTGATTTGGAATGACACCATGTCAAGGACAAAACTTGGTCATGGATCCAAGAGATCTTCACTAGAAGAAAGGAACACACTCACAGGAGGAATACATGTTGAGGGTCGTGATAGGTGTAAGGAGATCGAGCTCCAATATCCCTACCGAAGAATCACCATGTCAACTAACGGATCAAAATCATAAGGAGTGAGCTTGGTAGGAAGGCTCATCTTCATCCCGGCAAAGCGAAGATGCATGGGAGACAATGCCACATAATTGAGCTATGGCATGGGTGATACCGGCGCATATATGGTAATTCCAGGAGTTCATTGGGTTGAAGGTCAAGTCAGGACCAACAAGCGAAATTTGATCAATAGTCACCATTCTTCCATCATGCGAGAATATATCACATGAAAAGAGTGCAAACAATAGCTTTCATAGCATAGAAATAATCTCTCCCAAGATATTAAAATTCAAGGGGTCTTGGACCACCATGACATCAACAAAGACATTTTCCCTCCCAAAGTTACGGCGAGGAAAGGATCCTAAGGGTAGCAGGTTCTTCTATTAAAGAAAACATAGTCTAGGTAACCAACACAAGCTAAGGACAAATCTTGTCAAGAAGAGAGGAAAAAATACTAGCAGAGCGAACCTTAGATCCTCGACATCGAGAGCGTCCCGACCACAAACCTGTCTTGTAATCTTGAAAGGAATGTGAGAGGGAAAGAGATGATCCTGATTAACAAACCCAATTAAAGGATGGCCTCATTGCTTGGAGGAAGTTCCCGCGGGGAAGAAGGTGGAATGGACCTAACCGCGATGATGAATTATGTATCAATGAGAATAATGTGGGGAGCATCGGGTTTAAGCTCTAGTGGGAGAGTAGGATCGGTCGATGAAGAGATCAGATTGACCACTTTGAGTGCATTCTCAAGGGAATTGGGTCGACAGGTGGAAACGGATAGACTTCTTGGGTAACACTCTCTAATGGGAGAGTGGGATTGACGAATATGAGATATAATGGAAATAATTTTTTTCAATGGTTCAACTAAGGACATGACCATATTAACTATATGATCAACCCAGTTGACCGGTGAAGGGACTAGATTGATCATTCCATCAACTATAGGTGGGTGGAGACAAAACTTGCGATAGAAAATTTTGGAAGTTGAGGCTGGGAAACAGTTATTTCTTCTAGTAATTTTGAGGCTTAGTCCATATGAGGAAAATTGAGTTATATGACTCCCTTTGCATATCATGCACGGAAACTTGACTCTAATTTTCTTTTGGCCGGATCATGACTAGTTGGCCAGAGTCATTAACATGTTGTTCAAGGTTGATGACATGGGTTAGCTGGTGAGGAGTTGTATACCATGCTTCTATAACCCTAGATAAACCTGGGAAATCCTTAAGAGATAGCTACCATACAAATCACCAAGGGTACTTTGGCTTACGGGTCATTTGGGTGATATTGGCATCATCAACACTCCTAGTACATTTATCAATAACTAGTTGTTTTCAACATGTTTGGAGAGTGGTTGGAAGTTTGGACCCTTCATTATTTTTGATATTCTTTATTCTTCCTTTTTCTTCTTCTTCTTATCCCACTTAGGGTTACTATCTGTAGATCTTTCACTCGGTGAAGAAGATGAAAGCGGAAAAATACCTTACAATGAAAGAGGTGAATATCTTACCCGGTGATGTGAAGGACCAACATGAGATTGTTGATGCTCTTGTGGGAGGAAGTGATTACAAAGCTGACACTAGCTGTTTGGATTACCATAGTGGAAAACAACGTTACTGATAATCCAATTGTGAGACTTGGGAAGACTCAAAGTAGCGATGTGAGGAGGACCAATGTTTTTCGTAAGAAGGAAAACAAAAGGATCCCTGGAATAGGGGTTCCTCATTAGTCGTTCGAGAGCCGGCCATTAAATAAATATCCAAACTAGGTCTACTAGGAAAACAAACAACACTGCGCTAAAAATCTAGGAGCAAACAAGAAAGAAACAAAACCTTCTTATAATGAGCATTATGATTGGTGATGAAATCCATCGTCGAGGACAATGTAAGAGGAGATGAGATGAAGCGGTAGGAAAAGTTACGTTGATGAACTACTTGAACTTACACCCTGGTGTAAACTCCCACACATAAGCGTGGTATACCCTCCACCAAAAGGATCCCAAGTGAGTTTGGCCAGCGTCGATTCGAGGTACCATGAATACTTTCCCTCCCTGGTCACCAGGGTGTAAATACCCTAAAGAGATGGAATACAAAGGTTACCAATTACTACAATGATGCATGGGAAATATTTGAGTCTGATCCATGTCGCATGATGGTAGAATTATCTAGCCCTAAATCAACTTGAAGGCTTCCACTCATAATTTTGGGTATGCAATTCAAGAGTGACCCCGTAATATCACTTGAAATCTCTACCACGAATACCAACAAAGCGGGGTGAAAGGTAACTCGTGGAGAGCCTTAATGCGACCTCGGGTTTGACCTTTGTGTGAGAAGGGTTGCCCAGTAAAAAGATGTGGAAAATGGATTTCTTTCCCTAAATCAAGATTATATGTTTGTTTACATCTTTGAAAGTTATCTTTCACCTATTCCAAAATACGCAGCTAATCTAATGTAGGTTTTCTACCAAAAATATAAAAATGTCTAATCAATTTTATGGCTTTATTTTAAGGTTGTTGGTACTCAAGGAAAATATGGACTAAATGATGTATTGACCCGACTCTAAACAATGCAAAGAAATGATAATGCAAATATTTCATTTAGGTGAAAAGTTATATTATGAAAGGAGAAAATGTTTATCATTCCCATATGCACAATGTCCCAAAAATTTTAAACTCACCAATATTAAAGAAATTCAAGAAATGAGCCAAAGAGATCGTACACCAATACATGATTCTTGGCCCCCGTATGAGAATTTTTAATTCAAGACCAAAATGCCAAAAAACCATGAAATTTCACTACTTCAAATGCAGATGAAAATTGGCAGAAGAAGGCTAAACAAACTATAATCAAACCCAAAAACTCACCGACCCAGAACCTATATCACAAATCTAAGCAATAAAAACCAACACAAAACAATTTTTCACAGTAGCTGCCGTGCTCAGGACTAACGGTCGCGTAGATCTGAGTTACCCTTGAGCTAGACAAAAAATCACAGAGTGTGGAAGCATTAAGCACTATGTCAAGCGGAAGAGTGCGGTGATCTAGATGTCATAAATCCCTCAAAGCGGTGTTATGATCAAATAAAAATGAAAAAATAACAAGCATCAAGGTTTTTCCAATGAATTTTAACAGTCAAAGAGTCGTTGGATCTCCTCTTGTTCGAAGCGAACGAGAGAATCAAAAAATTAAGAAAACTAGGAAAACAATTTGTTTTCCCCATCCGAATCTCACCAATTTTGTTATTGGGCTAATTGTTAAGTCTGGACACAAACTAATCTCCCTAACCACTTCCACATGAAACTAGAACAAAATAGAGGAATGCTACTCTTTCCATAGATTTCAATTATCAAATGAAATGGATCTTAGAACATACCTTTTAAATATCGAAGATTATGACTTTGCAAATGCAATCCAAGCTCCATCTAGGGGTATGGAAATATACATAAAAAGAAACACAATCCCATGAAGAAGAATAACAAGGTCTATTTGATATGAAACTGTGTATGATCAAGGAATCATACAATATGAATAGCGTTCATAGAGGAAATAAAAGTATATCACGTATTAAAGAATGTGGAATAAAGATACAGTATATGCCTTGATGTTGTCGGGTTCCTTCCAAAATTTCCTTGCTTCCCACACATATAATCCACGTATTATGGGACTATAGATCTGATAGCTACTCCTGAATCTATCTTGACAAAGCAAAGCTCAAAGCCAATATACTAGCTCCAAAAAATCCAAGCTACAAGACAACTCAAATTCCCAATTCCAAAGCTAACCCAAGTTCAAGCTAACTTTTTCCATGAGTTCCTCTCCTTTTATAAGTTGAAGAGGATAAAGGGAGGAGGATGATCACTAAATCATGAAAGTGGGTAAGATCCAAACCATTTGGAGCCACCTCACCATAGAAGATTATCCTTCTAGAGCACCGAGAAGATGCCCATTTTTCCCGCGATAGGTAATGTAGCACCCTAGATATAGTGTAGCCTAAGGAAACACCGCAGTCTATATTTATATTAGGGTGTGGAAATCAGACATCGTCACACCCTACGTATAGAGAAGACTGTGGCGATCTTCCTTAATTGGGTTTTACAAAGGAAAAGTAATGTTCTTTTTTATTCTCTCGAGACAAATTCTTCTCCTTATTTCTTAGAGAATTAAGGCCATGATCCTTCTAAAGACAAAGGATAGGTTTACTTCGAATACTTGGACATGAAGGGTGACAAAAATAATGTGCCAATCAATACTGAGTAGAGTTTATATATCAAGTTGCTTTTCAGTTCATGAATTTTCACTTTTATTATCTTGAAAATACAAAATGATGGGCATTTTGCATTTCTTGGAAGTTTGGGTCTTGTTTTAGTCCTTGTCATTATCTTAGTGCATGTAGTGAAAGATTGCATTTTTTACTTGAGTGCGAGTTAGAAGTGAAAATTGCATTGGTTTTAAAACATATCATTCATTGAAAGTTAAAGTTAGGACTTTGCATCATTTTCATATTTACTGTATGAGTCATAAAATCATGAGTTTCATTACCATACATGTTTGAGTAATCACGACCACTAAAAATTAATGCTATAATTTAAAATTGATTAGTCATGATTTATTTTCTAAGTGCACAAACTAGCTTAGGATTTAGTGTCTTGGAATAGGATTTTGTGAAGTAAACTTCTCCAAGAAATTAAATCAACATATGTGTCTGAGAAGGGAGTGAAGAAATCCATTGTATATTAGTAAGATCAGGAGGCTCTACTCACACAAAAGTTAATCACGAGGTCATCTTGAGAAGTTGGTTGAGGATATCCCCCCGATAATTTCTTAGCATTAGAGATATTTTTGGTGTTCTATTCATATCTGGGGATCTTAATAGTGCCTTTACCTCCATGAGGCAGTACTTTCAAAAGAGTTCGGGCTTTATACCACCGCCCATATGGTGGACTGAATTATGAATACTTTTCTTGTGCATCGTTTATACGGTGGTTTATTAGTTTCTTGACCGTTACCACACTAGGTTACTTGCATGGGTGATACTTGGTACCACACAGGTCAAGTAAAGGGTCAGGACAACCCTGCAACCTTTGGGGAGAGAGATTACCTCTACGGAGGATCTGTTGGTGTTGTGAATCCTATGAGGTTCCTTATAATTGATTATGTTACCCTATGATATTTATTGGGAGTCGAGGCCCCTCTTAGAACATACCTTCTTTAGGAGGAGGCCACTTTCTCAAACTTGCTACCTGTTTGTATGCATTTTGAGTCATTTAGATTTTGGTGTGCTCTTTGATTACTAGTTGGCCTTGGGAGTGATTTTTTAGTCTTTAGAGTCTTAATTCATCATGAAATTAGGACCGTCCCAAATGGTCCCATCGGTGTTCTGATTACCACCTAGTTTTGAGTCTTTGTCTTCTAAAATGCATAGAGTTATTATGCATGGTACACACACATCAACATTCCGGACTTGTGATTCTGGGATGCGAACCTAATCTTGAACATTAGGAGCCCTTAGGCTCCACACCCTTATAGTTAATGTCACCCCTTGACCTCCTGCAACCAAAATGGTTTTGGTGTCGGAGGAACCTATCATTAATATGGCTTGACCTATAGTGAATTCTCAAGCTACCACCTTGAACCCTTTTGGGTCTCTTGGTCACTCACCCGGCTATAATGTTGGGTCCATCTCTATGGATTCTAGACCTTTTCCTATGGTATGCCCAGCTTAGTAGTTTTCAAACACCATCGAACTCTTGGCCCTAATGATAGAATTGGTCTTGGGGAACTACACCTCCTTATACTTCATTTTTAGTTTGGTGGTTCTCAAATCCCTCAAACAACTCCTATTCAACAGAGCATTCACAGCACCCAACCTAAGATTAATCCTCTTATGCAGGTGGAACAACCAACACGAGACAAGTTACTCTAAAGTTAAATTTCTACACCCACAAATCCTAGGTGTTGATTCCGATAATCGTTTGGCATAATATAGGCCCTCTATCCTATGGATTCCAACCTAGAGGAGGTCGGTTTCATGCTTTGGGAAACCCCAAACCTAAAGCCAATCAAGATGGGGGAAATTTTTATAACCCAAATCAGAACATTCCTACTAGAATGATTCCCAACCAAACCCTCATGAATCAATTCGGAGGAGGGACTTATAATCCCAAACATGGCCATGGTGATTACTAGAACCCTAGATGGGTTGTAGTTCTTCCAGCTAATCTTTCCCGAGAGCTTGGGTCAGTCTGTAACCGAATGCTCCTTTTTAAGCCCATGCAATGCATACAGAGTTTCCTAGTTGATGAACAATCTCCTGTGATCATGATCCCTGTAGCCCCATCCCCTGGGTCCTTTGGACATTCCCCGAATTTTGAAGGTAAGAGCAAGCGGATTCTAGTGATCACATTACTACCTTTCCTTTGGTCCTCCTCGAACTCCCTTAATGGCGATTATATTCATTAAGGTGTTTCAACACACCCTCATTGAGATTAGCAATGTGAGATGGTATATCAGGCTACCTAGGGGGCATATGGGACCTTTAGTCATGTAATTGTGGTCTTTCTTTAACCACTTTCAATTGTTGGTTCATTACGATGTTGCCCTATAACTTCTGTTGACTTTACGCCATGACACCACCACTCATATCTGGATCATATCTAGGAGTGGCATACACAGAAGAGGTTAGTTAAGACCCCCATACCCACGACATTTATTTTAGAATGGTTCCTCAAATATTTTCACCCTCCTATCTCAAAAGGATGTTTACTATTAGGGGTTACCAGCAGGAAACCATGATTTTTTAAACTAGCGGCTAGATATGATATACCTGATCGGGATGTTATAAAACATTCATGCAGATACCATACAGAATTAAGCTTACGACCCTAAAACAAAATCTTGGACCTCATGATGATGGAATTGTAGGCTCCGCCAGTGTAAAATCCGTAGACTCGATGGCAATCCATTTGAAAGATTTGTCTCTAAACCCGTCTGGAGGGACCCAAACTAAATGTAATCTTCCAACCTCCTGGGTTAATGAGATGTCTGAGTCACATTGCAATGTGAACCAAGCCCAAATGGTATCCAACTTAACCCGAGGGTGGGAACAAAGATAAGGACATATAATTGTAACGGTGGGAAAAATAATAACAAACCCAAGGAAAATGGTAATAATGAGAAGTCGAATAATAATGTTGGGGAGGGTAAGAGAGAAAGGTGTAAGGTGATTTTTCTTGTAATATTTGTACAGATGATAACCTTACCCATTATGCCCCAAACTTGTGGAAGCTCGAGGAGCATATATCTCTAGCCCATGTCGTGATGACTAGAATCCATTTTTACATAACCAGCACATGGCCTCGGCTCCTCAAACACGAAATGGTGGTGGGAGTCCAAATGTGTTACCAAAGGAATGAAGCTTAGTTTGTGTATCAATATGAATTGATCTGCAGAAAGTTAATGTGGCCACTAGACCTCAAAGATTATAGCTCTTCAAACTAATTCTAGTCTAGAATCTCCTCCTCCTTCTCTGGAGGCAGATTCTGATTGAAAAACTAGAACCCACCACCTCATATTAGGAAAGAATGCTCAAGTGCTCTACCACAATACAAATTCTAGAATACCCATAACTTCTGTTTTTGGACTCTGGGTCAAACCCAGCATGCAATGTTGGTTGGAGTACTCAGGGCGTGTCCTTCTGAGAATGCTACTATCACAGCATGAGCTCTAGAACCAAGTGGCTCAAAATTTATCAGGTTTGATGTCATAGATGTGAAGCCTGGCTTGCCTTACCATGTGGAATTCAAATCCCGCGTGGAGTACTCAAAGTATATGTTGGACCTTGACCAACTTTTGAGGATCCTTGATCATGTTTGACCTATTTTTGGAACCGACAGTACAATGGAAAGCGAAGCACTAAGTCAGAAAGGATATCGCGGGATATCGACCCCTTGTTTAAGGATTTTGGGTTTAGGCTTATGTATGGGTATGGGGATGTGGCCATGGGTTTACCCATGTTTAGAGCCCATTTGTAATCTTATAAATGAAATATAGGCAATGTAAGTAGGTGGTGATAAGGGTGATACTAAGTGCAGAGGTGCAAGTATGTGATACCAAGTGCTAAGTGCAGTGATAGTTGTACATGCTGGTATGATATATGAGACTTGCAAAGACTAAGTGCAGAAAGTGGCTTGTAGAAGTTAGTAGCTTTGTGTTGTAACCCTAACTTTTCAGGGGAAGGAGGATCTGGTACATGCAGGTTCTCTTGTCCTATCTTGAGTAAGGATCACTTGTGGTTTTAGTGCATGTACAAGAATCTTGAAGATAATAAAAGAGAAAGAAGAGTTGGTGGGCGTAGCCCAACATTTAGGGGTGAACCATGCATATCCTATGTTGTTATGATTTGTGCGATGAATTGATGTGTCTATGTGTTTACTTGTTTAGTGATTTGGCATAGATAATTTATAGATAGATATGTTTATGTGTTTTTGTGATTAATAATATGGATGAATGCTAGATCCAACCCATGTGAATGTACTTAGTGCTTGAATATACTAGATCCAGGTGAATACTGCCAGTACTACGTGATTAGGGTTTTATTTGCTAAGTAGATACTGGTTAAATACTTATGAACCGTAATTGCTAAGTGCTTTAGTAGAATATTGTAATCACAGATACGTGTCCCAACTAAGGTTCTTGGAGACACCAAGTCACAGCCACCCCTACTACTCTACCTCGGGTGGGATTTCATTTTCTTCGCAGGTGTTTTCGAAAGAGCCCATAGTTAGGGTTTTGTTGATGCACCCTTGAGAATTGACACGGGGTCTACCCTATGCCAACAAATGGTTTATGTTGGCGGGAGGTGGCTTGTGATTGGTAGGAATTGAAGTAAAGAAAAAGAGAATCTACGTGTGTAGATATGATGTTGAAGTGCCTGATATTCTGCAGCCATGATTGTGTGGAAGCCCGAGAAAGAAGAAAGCTCCAAATATTATATCTATTGCCCAAATGCACAATATTATACTAGACATGTAAATCTATGTGGTAAGAACAGAAGTCAGATATGAAGAAAAGGGGTAATATATTGAAGCTTTGTGATCTGATAAAGGTAAAAACAGGTATAGAAATTTTTTGAAAAAGGTAAGACTCAAGTGGAAATTTGTTTTTGAAGTATGGATCTAGGTATGTTTGATAGAGGAATTTTGTCTGGCACAGTGGGGAGGCACAACTAGAAGAAAGAATATTTGATATGAGTAGATATGATGAAATGATGAAAGATATGTTATTCTATGCATAGAAAGAATGTTGGAATAACAAATGGATCCAGGATCCTAAAAAGAATATTTTAAGTTGGATTCTTTGTGAGCCTAGTCTTAATATAGGAAAGGTTGAGGATCATTTAAAAAAAGAGGATTAACTCTTTGCTATAGTTGTAGAAGGCAGGGACATCTTGCTAAGGAATACTGGTAGAATACCTAGTTATCTTTGTTGTGAAGCTATGGACCACTGAAGTTTTTGGATTTCCCTAGAATGATTACTAAGGTTGAAAGAATGAATATGAGACAAAGAAAAGCCTGAGGGAAGATCAAGGAAACAAGACCATGCGTGAGAACCCGAGAAAGAATCCAGGATAATGTATTTCTACAAATGGAGAATACAGACCAATCACTTGATATAAACTTATTTAGATATCTTCAAAGAAAAGAATGCATAAGAAGAAATAATGAGGAGACTTTATTTGTTTAACGTGTTAGGAATTGAAGAAACCACCAATTGAGCATCATGTGAGAAAAGAACTTGGGAGAGTGCCACAGGAAGCACATACTGATTCATTCATTGGAGAGAATAAGTTATTAAGAGGAAGAGTTATTATGTAGGAAGAATCTTATATGTCTATGATTATATGGAACTTACGACAGGAGGAATGTACAGAGGTTATTGAAATTTATTACACCCGATTTTCTATATTTCTAGGAAAACCTTTGATTGAAAAGGATCGGGCCAGAGGAAAAGAAGAGGAAGTCTTAGAACATAAGAAGAAGAATTAAAATATTTCATGACTACAAAGATCGTGCACTTGATTAAAGAACAAGAGCAGTTGACAATTAGAACTAGAAAGTTGGATGTAAGTTGAAAGAACACAAGAAGACTCCACCAGAGAAAGAGTGGAGGAGCCTTCTACCCAGGATAGAGAAGAAGTATTTCCCTTGAACCCTATGAAAGAATCTCAAAAGCACGAAGTTACTATTGCAAAAGGAGATAAGAATCAGAACGGGAAAAGACCGATTGAGTTGAAGACTACCGGGAAGAAGGTTAGAAAATTAAGTAAGAAGAGATCAAAGATCCAAAAATTACATAAGGTTATAGAGGGAACTTCGCTGAAGGAAGATTTGCAAAACTAGAACTTCACAAGGATATCAGAAAACAACATAACATGGCGCCGTCTTAGTGAATCAATACTCTAACCGTTTGGGAGAGTATTATGACGTTAGACCCGACACCCAAATGGTTATAACAACTGATTTATGACGAGAAATCCTAAAATCATCAAACCGTTGGGACAGCACTTAGCGGACATACTTCTACATTGATGAAGGCCTGTGCATTGGAAGACTTTGATACATTGTTGACCTGCTACTTCATCATTTGTTACTGGCAGAAAAAGTTTTGAATTGTATCCAAAACCAACTCATTGCTACCGTACATTTAATAGATGAAACACATTCTATTGATTTGAGACCCATTCATCAATCCGGTTATCGATCTTGAGAGTGTGTGTTGGACAAAGCTCAGCTCAGCTGAAAAGATGTGTTGAAGAGTTCTGTCGATTTGATGGCCGAGGTAATCGCGTATTCAAGCGTCATCGACGTGAGGAGTGCAAGTATCCCCATCGACTACTCCAGATCTGGACCATCCCGAGCTACAAATGAGAAAAGAACCAAGCATCGAGATGACGGCCAATGTGAAGTTGATCATTACATTCTTCCTTTTGCTGGTGCGATGAGCTGTGACAGTGTCCTAAGGGATTTTGATTATGCCTTGGTTACCAATAACGCACTCTGAAGGGGATGGAATGGAGTTAAGAACAGCAAGGATAATATCGACGGTAAAATTTGTGACTTCAACCTAGGGTACCAAAATAACCATATTATGCTCGCTCCTCTGTAGGTACTTGAGCTTTGGGCCGGGGAAGAACTTCGAGGATAAATCACAACCATGGACCATGGACATCGCGAGGTGCACCATCCTGAACGTAATGAAATTACTCCATTTTGGAAGGCACCAAGAGATTAACATATTTGAATCCTACTATTGTGATACCATGACAACTATATATGGCTAGACAGACGCATCATAGTCAATCGAATTATGATCCATAGGATCATAGGATTGAATATGCAAGGACAGAACCACATGACTTATATACCACGGAAGGTTACTAGATGGAGTGCCTTGGCACAGAGGATTAAATATACATATGGTGATGTAGAAAAGGTGACACAAAGCTACAAGTTAGCTTCCATCGAATGGCGTATTAACTCTTGGCCTTCCAGAGTTGATAAAATGAAATCTGGTGAAAGAAACGGACTATACAGAAGTCAGGGTTTGTTGTTGACCTCATCGAAAAATGTGTAGAAGGACTCCAAATGGTGGGTGAAAATTGCCAGTCAAAACCATCTTGAATTGGATTTTTGCAAAGCTCAAGATCAGGGATATGGAGTTCCATTTTTAGTTGGTTGTTGATCCTCATAGCGTTCAATACTTGGGAGATGTCGGAAGGAATGACCTTAGGACATTGAAGCCATTTGAACCTCCACAATGAAGGATTCACCATGCTTTTGAATTTTCGGCGATAAGGAAAATGGCAAATTCGAATGAATTATTTCACACACATACTATCTCCGGTTGAAGAGGATATGGGGTTGTCTCGCATGACACCAAAGCACTTACTGCACCAATTCATCCCCTCATGAAGTTTTGTCGGATCGACACTTTATTTATATCTCTGGCGTGACGAGCATAAAGAAGAGCTTGAGTCATACTATAAGCTCACAAAAAAATACCTTGAAGAGATCACTAAGAATTGGTGAGAAAACCTCCGTATTCCCACTGACCCTTCAGAGATGTCTGACCATGACAGCCCAGAGACCACACACAAAGAACATGATACACCTAGAACCAGCAGAAGGAAGAAGACCAAATATGTACAAAATCTAAGTAGCACATTAGAAGAAACCACTTCAGAATCACCTGGACGAGGAGGTGATGATGGAGTAGATAAAGAAGAGACCAATATAAAATATGATCAGCAAAATCCAAGTGACATAACGCAGCCTAGGGATCCTATTGATGAGTTTGATCCCTCTAATAAAAGAAATATTTCCCCCACAAAACCTACGAGAATAAATCCAAGCTAGTAAAGACCAAGTTGTGATTGCTCATGCTCCGATGACTTAGACTTCATCGCCGACCATATCGAGGATGCTTGATGGCGCAACCGACCCCTCACCGGGCGGTACATTCCACGAGGACCTTCTTGTGCGGGCCGAAGAGTATAGCTCTTCCAACTCCTCGGGAGTGCGAGTCACCCGCGGTAACTCATGACTATCTCCTTTTGATAGGGATATCCGCGGCTTCAGGAATTAGTCCACCCTTGAACATTACACAATGCTCGCTTAAACTCCGATAGTCAACGGAGTCACCCTTCTATTAGGAGATTTCCCTATCGAAATAAGCGGTGTAAATTGTCGTCTCATACCTAAACCTCGAACTCGAAGCTTCAGCAATCGCCACACATCCACCACTTACTCTAAGGCCCACCCAACTTCATCCCTCATTCACTGCGTCGCGACCGAGGATCAGCAGGATATGACTTCACAGTTGCAATTCCTTACTTCTAAAACCCGATCGATTCGCCGATACCACACAATCCAGCGTCTCACAGGGAGAGCCGTCTTGACATATCTCCCTCTCTCTCCGGGATTTAGCGATTGAAGTTCGCGCCTCTTGATGCGCAAGGTCACAGACCCTGCCAAAACTCGAATCCCGACTCCTCCCGAGATCTTCACGCCGCGTCATCCTCCCTCCGACCAAACGGCTACGTCGATTGAAATCGCCCGTCATAATTCAAAGGATTGAACCCTTGACTTCTGAAACGCCGAAACCTTACATGCCGTCCACGAGGATCACGATACCCACGTGTCTCCGATCAGCGACTCTGATAAAATTGAAATAAAGCGCGTCAGCGATTCAAAGGGTCGACCACTGACTGCAGAGCGTGAAAGCACTAAAGAAACGATCCACGGATCTGCGCCATCCTCCCTCCGTCAAACTCAATCGGTCAAAATCGCCGTCAGCGATTCAAAGAGATGAACCAACTTCTAAGACATGAATGTCACAGCAATCCACGAGATCTGTACGTGTCGCTCCTCCGGATCAGTGGCTGCGATGGGTTGGGGATGTAAACGCCGGGGTTTCACGGTGTGGAAGCTCGTCCTATCAATCCCCGATCTGGGGAGCCGGTCAATGGACTTGGTTTCTCTTCGCTTCCTCGCGGGTTAACTCCGTATCTTGCGATCCGACGGTCTCGGAGTTCCGTTGGAGACTCTGCTGGGATTTCGATTAGATTCTCCTTCTCAGGTTCTCATGCGGCTCCTGGATGGATTGGTCTATGCTCCACTTGGAATTACGTTTCACCGACATATGAGAGATTATCCTCTCGAACTTTGTCTCTCTCTCTCTCGGCTCAGCCGGTTTCGAAGCAGCTCACAGGTTTGGGTCTTCTTCACTCAGCGATTGAAGAAGTCTGGGTCACGGTACTCGCTCGCGGTCGACCTTTTCTTTCTCGGACTTGCCGGACTCCATCCAACACATTTCGCGGCGAGACAATCCCAACTTATACGGGCAGAAAGCGAGAACAAAGGTTGACTACTTGGCCTCTCGGCCTTTTCGATGCGGAGGAATTCATACGCTTTCAATCGGGAATCTCTGGCTTCAGGAGGAGAAACAATTGAAGCTCATTCTCTGCAGTTCCCTGGCGATGTGCAATCACATAAAGCGACATATAGCGGATAAGCATAAAATGGAAGCAAACGTACGGGCACAACATCAACAACGCGAGGATCAAACCGTCCATGGAATTGAATCAAAGCTCTTCCTATTATTCAATTCCAATGGCGTAAGGTTTCTTCTGCAAGCTCTACGATCTGGTTTCTCTTCCTCTATCTTTGAATGTGGAAATCATACAATGATACAGGGAGGTGTCTATCTCCGTTTCCCTCTCGAGGTATTTGTCTAATCTGATACTTTCTATCTGCCATTGTAATTGGCATTAAATGCGGCTTCCATATCGTAACATAATGCAAGTCGCGGCTTTGAATGCCTTTAGTAAGCGGTATGATATGAGTGAAATTCAAATTCAAAAGGTTTGCTGTGAAGCGTCTGGTATGCGATTCTCTTCATCACCATGGTTGATATGATGATTTCGGGATTTAGCGGTCTTCTTGCATCGCTATACCGACAAAAGATTTAAAGCGAATACGTCGCGAATACCGCATGATCATGTTTCAAAATCGGCGAACAATATACGGTCACTCGAATTTGATTATTGCATTTCGCATTCCGATAAACATAGAGTGTTTCTTGCAGCAGTCATTGTAAGCAAATCGACCGAGCAATAGCAATTTACTGCTGGAACCACCCCAGTTTCCCTGTTCAGTGCTGTTCCTTCCGTCGCCAGAGTATAAATAAATAATATTTAAAATACGAATATCCCGATACCTTCGAACAACTCAAAGCTCATATGCATTCTTTCCGAATTTCTTCAGGACTTTGAATGGCCCGATTTTCTTCATCTTGAGCTTGTTATATGTCCCACTTGGGAACCTCTCCTTCCTAAGTGTGCGAACCATGTCTCCAACTCGTGGCTGTCTTCTTCTGTTTGGTGGAAGCTCTGGCGTATCTTGATTCGTCTTCACGCAATGTACTTCACCTCCAGTGTGAAGTTCTTTCCTCGCCTCGTACGAACTCCACCGACTCATACTGTAGTCTCGATCTTTTCGACTCTCAAAGCCAGAACCTCCTCTCATTTGGGTCCATATAAAAATTTAGATAGACTCTTACACGTACTCCGATTCAACTGAGTCGTTGTACGCAAATTCTTCCTGTGATAGGATCTGATCCCAGCGGTGTGATGCTCCGTCACGGACTATGAATCCCCTAGCTCTGTTGACCACTTCCATCTTCCCATAAATGCGGATGGTAGCGAAGTTAGTCTCAAAGTTAGTCCAGCTTCTTCCATAGCATCCTCAAAAAAATGACCTATGACATTGTCGATCGAGACTATGCTTTTCGGCAGTCCATGAAGTCTAGCGATCTCTTTGAAAAACAAATTAGCCCGTCATGTGTGGCATCGGCAGTCTTATGACCGCGGAATGAAATATGCCATCTTCCGAAAAATATTCCACCACCACAAAGATGGGAATCCCTCCTCGGCCCGAGTTCGGTAAATAATACAAAATCATGCCTAATGCTTCCCGTAGCCTCCGAGGTATGGTGAATATGGCCCGATTGCTTTCGACCCTTTGCATGTTGACATATCTTGCACTTGTCAACAAATATCTTCACATCTGCCGCGCATTGTTGAGAAATATGGCTTCGCCAACTTGGCAGTTTTGTCATGCCCAAATGACCTGCTTCAAGCCCTCATTGTTCTTTTCACCAAATTCTCTCTTAGAGGCATTACGGAATACGGTTGGTTTCTTTAAAAGCAATCATCGTATCCAATCTATCCACATTATCTATCTCATTTGCGGGATTCTCATTCATAAGCTTCTCCGAAGTTGGCATCACCTGCATACATATCTTTCGGGTTTTCAAAGTAACGTTTTGACCACGAATTCTGTGCTCAACAAAACATTTTTGACTCAAGGCATCAACTACCTTATTAGCGGTCCGGTATTGCTATGACAAAAGTGAATTTTTGCATATATTCCACCCACTTGGCATGGCACGATTGACTTCTCCTGGCTGACTCACGGTGCGATCGTGGTATCCTTTGTATAGAACAAATTCTTTGGTTATCAGATAGTGCCTCCACTTTTCAATGCTGGATAATGGCATAGATTCTTTATCATATGTAGGTACTTCGATTTTGCATCATCGGCTTCGTAAGTATGCAACCCGGTACGTCATCGACTTAAAGGCCCTCCAGCGGCATACTTGCCCATCACTTCACACGGAAGGTTTCGAAAATCTGGCGGCTTTTGAGGGTGGTTGCTTTCTCGGTTATCTTCGGCTTCAACAAATTGAAGCTCTCCTTTCAATACCAGTGTCCAGCAGAAAACTTTCTAGGTTCTTCACGGTGTCCATCATGGCGGCACTAATTCCACTAAAATTTCGAATAGATTTCGCAGAATCTTGCCAAACCGTGGAAGCTCCTACCTCGGCTTGTTCACCATTGTCAATTCTGATCACGATTTACCTTCTCAGGATCCTTCTTCAATTCATTTGCCGAAATAGCGAACCCCAGATATATGAGTTAAAGATGCGCCAAAGTGACGTTTTTTTCGAATTGATGACAACTGCTCCTCTTGTAACCTTCTCTAAATCACTGTGGCCCGTGCATAAAGTGTTCTTCCCGCGGTTTTATAAAGGGTAAAATAATATCATCCGGTGCACCACAACAAATTTGCCCGATGAATTTCGCCGGGACTTCGTTATCGATCTCATAAAATGTGCTGGTGCATTTTTGTCATTTAAAGCGGCATGACCCTGACCATTCGTACAAACCCTCGTTTGTCGTGAACGCTATTTTCCATTCATCTTCTCGTCAGGATCACATTGAACATAAAACAGAATGATGCGAAAATAATTTTTGCGCTTCGCCGAAGGCCAGTCATCTGATCATCCATCACCAGGCGGTAGGACGCGCGAATGGTAATCTTAATCGCCATGCGATACCATACACATTCGACCTCCATCAACACCGGGCAAATACCATTAAGAGCAGCACACGGACTTAGACTCTCTGTCAGTCATATCTGCCGCGAATCGATCTGCCTGCCAAACTCCTCATTCTCTGAAATTGTTATCAGCGCCAGCCCCACCTTGGCCCAACGGCTTTACCTGGCGTATAAAGTCAATGGTGACTCCCTCCTCATTGAGTAGCAACAAAGATGGTCTATCAATGATATCGCGAGAACTCTCAAAAGCAGTTCTGGGCTCACCCGGCAAATCATCCACTCACCCAATGCTTATGGGAACAATCCTACCGGTTTCGATAACAAAGGTGGCCAGATTCTCATCTTCTCGACTACATTGACTCTTTCCCACTCGCGAAAGTAACTAATGCTCACTTTTAACTTCCTCCTTATATCCTTCCACAGGCTTGTGTATGTGATTTCCATCCTTCACCTCTAAAAGGTATGTTCATTCTCCCATCGCCAGAACCACGCCAATATCCTCTTACCATGGTCTCCCCAATAGGCTGCATAATAGACATCCATAGAATAACATATCTAAGAATTTCTCCTCTACTATTCACCATTTAAATTACAAACGCCATTTTGCGCCAACAAATACACAGTGTGTCCTTTCTGCATCCACGTCACTTTGTATGGACTCTTGTGTTTGTTCGTTTTCAATTCCGGCTTCTCCACCATCTCGGTCGAAAATTCCAGCTATCCACTATCCGTACCCATTTCACGCCCACGATGCCCTGCGTCGTCCAGATCATTAAGCATCTTTGGCTGATATTCTCTCAGTTTCAGGACCGTAACCCGCCAGTCATCTTCGACATCCGCCTCAATGACGTGGTTTGGCTGATCATCTTTCTGGACGATCGACTGTGATGGTCTTTCCGTGGGCGTGGCGTCCAAACTCCTCGATATTTCTGCCGGTGCGGGAATGGTTGGCATCGATCGTCTCGTGATCGTTCGTTTCTGGAACAAGGTTTGGCTGCTCTGTGGGGTTCCACTGGGTCCGCTGCATGGGGCTTTGATCATCGCCGGGCGGGACCTCTCACGGACGTGGGTTACCTGGGTGGTTGACTACGCTGGACCTGCGGTGACGCTGGCAGGCTCGACCTGTCCTCGACTTTCCGTGTTTGATGCGCGTCTTCTGATGGTGTGGTTACCTGTGTTGGAGGTTCGTCCGAGATAATCAATACTGAATGATTCCGAAGATATCTGGCCTTTAGATCATCGCTCGATGATCGATTGTTGGTTGTGGGGTCATGGAGTTAACTCCTTCGCGTCATCGGCTTCGTCGGTTGCATCTTTGAACAATGTGATCGGTATCCTCAAGATGAACTATAACCTTCATCTTGGCGGTCATCGATCCGACTTTGATTTTACGTTTTGCCTGGAGCTGTGCTAGATCCCCATCATAAGAACATGTCCTTCAGCTTGATGACTCTCACCTTCTTGTCCTCTTGTCTTAAATGATGGGTCATCGAGTCTGGGATCAATCGACCTTCTCCACGTTGATTTCCCTCATAGGCGGAAGGGATCATCTTCCGTAACCGGGCTCATCCTGAAATGAAACTTTATAAACCCTCGTTTATTCAAAGGGCATCTTATGGACCTCCCTTCCATTGTAAATAAAACTGAGCACAGCTTCCATCGAGTCCTTTGAACTCTCTTCATTGACTCCATGCCTCTGGGTGTGCCTCCATATATTCTATTAGCGAAGGATTTGCGTGCACTTTGCTTGATTCCTATATTCCATGGCTAGCTCTGGACCTTCGCCTCCCTCTGGATTCGGTGATCACCTACCTCTTCTCATTTGGCGTATGTCTTCTCTTCCTCTGCGATGGCAGAAATCTTTGGCTCGATGCCACCGGCACGCCTTGATTTTCACCGGTGGCTTCCGCGGACCTTCGATACGGGGCCGAAGGTCTAAAGCTCTTCCAACTCCCTGGAGTTCGAGTCTGTTAATGGCAAGTATCTCGGCACTTTGAGGATGGGGATACATCGCTGGGGTTCGGCGTTCCTGCTGAACTTTTCACTGTAAACGGCCCGACTCGATGATCCGGCGGATTCTGGCGCGGCTGCATTGGGTTTCTTCGGAAATCGGTGGTTTATTGGTCGCGGCGTCTCGTGCAACCTGAACCTCCGTTTCCGGAAACTCGATGATGCGTACTGTCACCGCTGGAATTTGCAACTCGTCACCTCGGCTACGCCGTGCGATCGGGATCGGCGGGATGTAACTGCGATTTACGATTCGCCCCATCCTGGAATACGGATCGGTTACCAGATGCCACTGTCAGCGTATCTGAAGCCGATCTTAAACCACATATCCCTCGCTCTCGGGGCCCCAATGATCCGGAGTTCAGCGCCCAATCGCCGTCTAAACTCTAAGCTTCGAATCCAACTCCCTCCGAATCTTCGCCACGTGTCCTCCCTCCGACCATGACTCAATCGGTCGAAATCGCCGTCCCAGCGATTTCAAAGATGAACCAACTTCTGCAGAACGCCGACGAAACCGATCCGAGGATCCTATACCGCGATAATCCTCCCTCCTATCAAACTCGTCGGTCGGAAATAAAGCGTCAGCGATTCAAAGGATGAACCATGACTTCTGCCAGGAACGCCAAACAGCGAAACCGATCCATAGGATCATCGCCCGCGATCCTCCCTCGATCAAACTCTGACCGGTCGGAAATCGCCCGTCCGTGATTTCAAAGATTGAACAACCACCGACTTCCCCGAAACGGCAACCGATCCACGAGGATCCTGCGCCAATCCTCCCTCCGGTCGCTCGGTGGTCAGGATATCGCCCTCCGGATTCAGTGTGGCTCGTCTATCAATCCCAGTCTCCGAAACCAAAGTCAATGGAATTGAAGTTCTTCTCTTCACAATATCACGAGTTAACTCCACATGCTCACCACGATCAGCCGGTCCTCCGGGATTGTAAAAACTCTGATTTCAAAGCGTCGATTCTGCTTCCAGTTCTCCGCCAGCTCCTAAGATAAATTCAGTCTATACCACCAGATATTCGACACCGCAAGATATCCCTCCGGGCTTTATCTGACTCATGAAGATTTCATCCTGGTTGGGTTATTTCGGCTTCCGGCGGTGGAAATTGTCGGGGTTCTATCGCGGTCTGGGCGTAACGCCGGGACGGGACCACGTCAAAGTTTCGCGCGACGTTGATCAACACTGCGGAATGAGTTACTGATTTCTTGGCCTCGTTAAACGGGATTCAAACGCACTTCGATGGGATCTACGATTTCGGGAGAACCAGTTGAATCATTCTCGTTCCTAACGATGATGCAATCCACATAAGAAGCATATAACGGATGGTAAATGGAAATATGCAAGAGACGACATCAACAACACGAAGGTATCTAACACATCCATGGAATTGGATCAAAGCTCTTCCTATTGATTCAATGGCGTGCATGGGTTTCTTCACAAGCTCTCTGCTCTGGTTTCTACTCTTCTCTATGCTTTGAGATGTAAATCATACAATGATACAGGGGTGTCATACTGCAGTTTTTACTCTCAGAAGGTATTTGTCTAATCTCGAAGCTACTTTCTATCTACCGACCTTAATTGTATTAAATGCCTTCCTATCTCGTAACATAATGCAAGTGCGGCTGGCTTTGAATGCCTTTAGTAGCGGCATGGCAATACCAAGGTGAAATTCAAAATTCAAAAAGTTTGGCTTGTCATTTAATGCAGTCTCTTCCTCCTCATTTGGTTGATGTTGAATTTGGATGTTGGATGCTCTTGCATCACTTGAGGATATTATGAAAAACAGAAGCCGAGCAAGCAATACATGTGATAGTATTGAGGGCAGTCTTGGGAGTACAAAATCGCTTCAATCAGCCGTGCGATATCATTGCCCACATACATCACAGAAGAACCAAGGATTGGGAGATGATCCTTCTCAGCTCACAGAATGATTAGCAACCAAAAGCTGCATACCAGTGGGTGAAGAAGAGAAGTAATAGGCTATGGTATTTTTGAAGTAGTACAATAGGAAATGGTGGGAACAAATTAGAATGTTGGGAAGATGACATCCATGCCAAGTTTGAAGAGGAGAGATCATGAGGTCAAACAGAGAGAGAGAAGTTGCTCATGAGCTTGACTGATTCAAAGCCGTCGGTGAGCACTTCGCCTCTCTACTTGTCGAGCTTAGAGAAAAGAAGCCGGAAAAGCGATTGGAGCAATAAGTGGCACATATTGGAAGCTGTCCAGCCAGCTTCAGCTGAAATGCGGGACCCACCAGGAAAAGCGGGTGCCAAGAGCGTCACGAATCAAAGCCACTACCCTAAGGCATAGTTGAGAAGGATCGAGCATTTCTCACAGAATGTAAACAACAGCATTAAGAAGTGCACAAACCCTAGCGACTTCTTGAATACCACGAACTAAAACCTTTGGAGTCCACAAATACAAAGAGAGCAAAAGCGATAATCAACAATAGATGCCGAGAGGCTATGATTGAAGCTCTGTCAGCGATTTGAAAAGGATAAAGTGATCCTGGAACAACGCACTACTCTACAAGTTCCACACCATCTGAGAGAAAAATCATGAGTAACTTCGAGGCTCCAACTGAGTCTGAGATGAAACATCCCAACTTTTTGAGGAGATTGAAGACAGAGGAGAAGAGCTAGAACAAATAGTTACCATAGTTGAACAACGCTTGGAGGGAATATCAACAAAGTAGTTATCCAAGAATTAGTCCAAGTAGGAGCCTTGGCTGACAGCAGTCGAAACAACTCAAGGATTTTGAAGCGGAACCTACAGAGACGGAGTGACCGAGATGAGTCCACAGGTGAGTGTTAGAGCTTTTGGCCCTTGACAAATTTTTGAGATCCTTGGTCATGTTGTTATTTTGGAACTCTTGTTTGTGTGAAAACCGCTTGAGAATCATGGGATCTGTACTTGTTTAGAATTTTTGGGTTTCAGGCTTATATAGGTATAGAATGTCATATTATAGGTTTACCATATTTAAATTGACCCCTTATAATATATAAATAAGAAAGGATGGAATGATGTAAGTTAGTGGTATATCTGATATACTAAAGTCTGAAAATATGAAATATGTCTAAAGTCCCCAAGTAATGTTATACCACTGATACATGTTAGTGGGCCAGGACATGGGCTAGGTGCAGTGTTGTGGGGGATTGGTGGGAAGCGTTTCATAACCTAACTGGGAGGAGGGATCTTTGCGGTGCATTTGCAGATCTCTATCCTATGTAGAGTGGGATCTTTGTGTTTCGTGCGTGTGAAGATTGTTGGAGAGATAAAGGGAAAGGGCTTGGTGGACATATTTGTTTGATTGGTCACATGTATCGTGTTGTTGTGGCTACATGCGTGTATTTGATGTGTCTATGTGTTTGCTTTCTTGGGGCTTTGGCATAGATGAATTGATGGTGGAATATCGATGTTTTGTGTAATAAATATGAATCACGTTATATGGATATAACCCGTGAATGTGGTGCTGGAGCTATGCTAGATCACGGGTTGAATGGTGTGATTAACTACGTGGATGGGTTTCTTTGGTAAAAGTGAATCTTGGTTGAAATACTAATGGTATGGCTAGAGTGGTTGATAGAATATTGTGTCATAGATCACGTGTGCTAGCTGGGTTGTGAACCTTTGAGGAGTCTGCAGCCGCCCATGCCTCTACCTCGGTGAGGCTGTCTGCCATGTGTTTGTCGAAGGGGCCGTGGATTGGGTTTGATGGCTCTTGATAATTGAACCCAGTGTCCACCATTGTTATGTGATATACCATGAAACGTGTGGTTTTTTATGAAGTCATTGCCACTTGTGTGATGTCCTTGATCTATTTGAAATATCTCGGTTCTTTGACTCTTTCTTTCTAGGTCATCAGAACATGTTAACTTATTTTGGCGGTCATTCCTTCCCACCCTCACGGTATTCTTCCTTCCTTTCCGATATAGTTAGGTGGGAATATGGTAGAGGCAGAGGTTGAGGTAGTTGATGTGATTCTTGATTATAACTTGTTGCTAGGACACAATTGTACCTATGCTATGGTGCGTCTTCATATCATCGGAATATTACGTATGTTTCCTCATGAAGGGAAGATTGTGATCGTCAATTATCCTTCTAATTGCTCTATTCCTAAGGCATATATTGGATTGTCGATCCCTGTGATGGATAATTCTCATCAACAATGAGAGTACTGGTGTGAATGTATTCTTCCTTGTGGGTACTTCCGATTCGCGGCACCAGTCACCATGTTTACATATGTCCGGTAAGGCCCATCTACGACGGAGAATTTTGTTCGCTCTTGCTTCCTATTTAGTGATCCCATGGACTCTGCTCACAGCTACGTCTTGTGAAGGTGGGTTGCATGTTGGAATGGCCGGCCCGCACTATCGACAACACATATGTGGCATTGTCAGAGTTGTTCTTCCGGCCAGTCGTCCTGTTGCGCCATCAACGAATCTGTTCCGAGCCCTTAAAACCTTACTGACTATCTTCTTCACATAATTTCCTTGATAGAATTTTCCCTTCAAAAGCAACTATCATCAAAACCATGAATAGTTGACAAACCACCGGATAATGCTCACATCAATACTCTTATTTTCCCTAGAAACTTGAAAAAATTGAACAAAGATGACTTCGATCACTGAAGTAGAATAGTCAGTCCGTCATAGTTCCACCCAATATACGACAGTATATCCAAAAGGAAACATGAATATTATTGATCTTACCAACACGATCGATATCTCTTGTACCCATAGAAATATTGAGAATGTACATATCAGTGTGGATTGTTCGCCCGAGCGAAATCGATCTACACGAACTCTTCAAGGAGTCCGAATGTATTTTCTTGGTCATATGAAGAAATTCCAGGAATCAACCCTCATATTATTGAGCATGAGATTAGAAACGTATCCGCTATGTCGCTTGCCGTTTGACAACGTCTTAAGTACATCAATCCAGAAGGCCCTTATTAAAGGTAGAGTGGAAGCTACTTAATGTTAAACTTATCTATCAGTTTCCCTTGAGTGAATGGGTATCTAATCATGTTCCTGTGGATAAGAAGTAAGGAACTATCCACGTATGTATGGACATTTGTGACCTAAACAAGGCCTATCTAAAAGACAAATTCGAACCTGCTTTCATCAATGGATTCACCATTGAGTGTGCATGAAGCGAAATATTTTATTTTATGGATGGATTTTGGATATAAATTCAGTCGCCTAAATATCAACACAAATGACATTTATTTTCACTTAAAGTGCACGTAAAATTCCTTTCATCATAAAATACTAGAAAACCTTTCGGCGTTAGCGATTTTCTTTTCGTGATCTTGGAACGTAATTGGAAGCTTGCCTTGATGATCTGGCGCTCTTAAGCGGAGGTGGATCACACTATGCACCTTGTTGGTTTTGAGAAGAGATGTGGGTTGCTATGGAATCACGGTTTGAGACCCTCTGGGGTCCGTCTTAGATCAGGTTTGGTTGTCTTTTGGGTTTTCTAGTTTCTAGGACCGGGATCATGGTGGATCCATTAAAGGTTGAGAAGATGTGCTTGATTGCGCCTCCCGGCACTATTAGTCTAGCTTCAAGGTTTACAGTGGAAAGCTAAATTTCTACATCGGTTTATAGTCAATTATGCCAATATCACTAATGGTTTCAAGCACCTCTTGAAGAAAGACACCACTTTTATCTAGGATGAGCAAGCCCATGAATCCTTCAATGATTTGAAGAAACCTTAGTATCAATGCCTATGTTGAAGTCTCTTGACTACAATAGGGACTAATTATTTTATATAAATTAAATCTGAAGAGATGATTGTTATGGTTTTGGTTCAGGAGGATGATGAGTTCCATGAGCACATTGTTTACTATGTTAGTCGAAACTTAGTTGGCCCGGAGCTTAATTGTTCTCACGTTGAAAATATGGCTTTGGTTGTGGGTATGATCCATCGTTTGCGTCATTATATATTACTTTCCAAGACTACGGTGGTTGCTGATGTCAATCTACCTTGATGATCTTGCTGCTCACTCTCACAAGAGAGCGGATCACACTATGCACCTTCGACTGGTTTTTGAAAGATGTCGTTACTATAGAATCTGGTTGAACCCTCACAAGTGCATCTTCTGCGTCAAGTTTGGTTGTCTTTTGTGTTTTCTAGTTTCTAAGACCGGGATCATGGTGGATCCATTAAAGGTTGAGAAAATACTTCGATTGCCTCCCCCGCGCACTATTAGTCAACTTAAAGGTTTACAGGGGAACGCTAACTTTCTACATCAGTTTATAGTCAATTATGCCAATATCACTAATGGTTTCATGCATCTTTTGAAGAAGGACACCCCTTTTATCTGGGATGAGCAAGCCCATGAGTCCTTCGATGATTTGAAGAAAGCCTTAGTATCAATGCCTATGTTGAAGTCTCATGACTACAATAGGGACTAATTATTGTATATCATCACATCTGAAGAGATGATTGTTATGGTTCTGGTTCAGGAGGATGATGAGATCTGCGAGCACATCATCTACTATCTTAGTAAAAAATTACTCGGTCCTGAGCTTAATTATTCTCACGTTGAAAATATAGCTTTGGTTGTCGTGCATGCAATCCATTGTTTGCGTCATTATATATTAATTTTCAATACTATTGTGGTTACCGATGTCAATCCATTTCAATACGTCCTTACCAGGCGTATCATAGGGGGGGAATATAATAAATGGGTCGTCATTTTACAAGAGTTTGATCTTGATTTCGCTTCTGCGAAATTCAAGAAATCATTAGTCTT
>SNQJ01S0106729.1:29773-41212 GCA_010110895.2 Picea sitchensis | reverse complement strand
TCAACTACTTTATTTTCCTTTCCCTTGATATGTCTTACCTCAAAGTCAAATTCTGGCCATTAATGGAGGTAGATGAGAAATGCGGGCCAACTTTGTATCTTTGTTGAACCCAAATGCGCCAAGTCACCTCTATCACATGGCCACGCTTCACTTGTACCTTCATCATTCATGTTGCGAGGGGTTTGTGCTTTAGGGTTACATAAGTTGTTCGATTGTCATTTTGTTGAAGCAATTTCAGAGTTGGGGCTCTGCATTTCTCTTTGTTTTCTTAGTGTGGGGAGTATCGCAACTTCGAGTGCCTTCCAGGACTGTATATACCACTAGTAAGTGGCCTTTATATTCATTATATTTTCTACTCAATTTCTCTGGAAGGTTGTCAACCTTATGTTCTTTATATTCTTTCTGAGGAATTTACACATGTATCATTTTCAGGTCTTTTGTTCTTAGGGTTAGTCGTGTCCTTCATCCTATAATTTCCTTATGTGCTAAGACCAATGTGAGTATCTTTGAGACTTCACCAGACTATGGCTCAGATGTCCATCTAAGTTACAGATTCACATTATGTCTCCATACTATACTTAAGCATGATAAGGTAATTTCATGGGGCCAGTTTTCAAATAACATTTGCTATCCCGGTTAGACACCTGTAGTGAGTTTTCTGCTCGAGCCCTCTATTTCCTATCTTCCCGGGGAAATTTTAGGCCTGTAAAATTGTTATCAGAATGTTTCCAAAAGTTAAATTTGGTATAACCATAGACAAATAATCTTTGTATCTTGCATTGTAAGTTTAAAGGAAAAATTGGGTCGTCCATTTTTCTGCTAAAACGAGTCTAGTGAAATCGACACAGTGTTGACCCTTTGTTTCCTTTATTTAGATCAATATTCTCCAATGGTAAATCGAAATATTTTGGGAATGTTCGTTGACCTGATGCCTCAAATTTCTACACTTTTATTTAGAATAAATAATTGGTTATGTTTGTTATGCGACTCACATACTTCATTGTGATCGTCATTCGTGTATTTTTTCCTGTAATGTTTTTTCTTTGATTTATTTACTAATTCTTATCACTAATGATGGGACCCTGTGATTTGTGAGGGTACCCATCAGGGAGTCTTGGGCTCCTCCTCCACTTTCGTTCTGGAAAGTACTCAGATTGTTGCAACAATGAAGGATATCAAATCCCTCCATTTAATGTTAAGTATTACTTCAACAATTCCTTTCCTTTTTTTTTTTTAAGTAAAAAAGAGTTGGAGCCTGTTATATTAGCATTGACAAAATACAGAGCAGTGGGGGATGCCAGCTATCCTGCCTGAGAAGGAAACCGAGACAGCTGGACATCCCTGTCCAAGTAGCATCATAGTTGCGGAGTAGACAATAAATAACAAAATTGGCATTGCTAACTCCCGCCCATAGGAAACCAGGAGTGGCAAGCCACAACATAAGTCTGATGTTTACAGCTAAAACTAAGACATATAAAATGCATAGGCTATTAAAATAAAACCATAAGCAAGGTCTGGGTCTGAACATCAAGTAACCTTGGAGCCAGTATGAGTGTCGTCGTCCACAGTGTGTCGCCATCGCGCTGAAAAAGCGTAAGCTCTGGCACATGTCGGGCATTGTTTCTTCGACGTAGCTCTTGAGTGCGTGGCGAAAAACATATCTAGCCTTTGCTCCAGCCTCACGATGCGGAAGGTCTGGTCATCTAGGAGATTTCTCACATCAAAGATGAGGTTGAGATAACCTTCGTCGACGGAAGGTGGCTGTGCCAGGCTGTTGTCTGCGGTCGCTCCATGCCCTGCATCTTCTCTGGTGGGTTCATCTGCTCTGGGGCGTTCAGGAGGAGCTTCCTCCTCCACATAGCAAGGAGAGTAGGGTTCTTCTGTGCGGTTGTCGCCTTGATAGCTCATTCCTCTTGCCATTCTTGGGGTGTTGTCCAAACCAAAATTCCAGCGAGGGTGCCAGTTTTTCGGGACCGTGAACAAAGTATGCGCAGGGGGTCTTTCTATTCCTTCGTCCGAGATCACCTCCTCGACAATTGCCATTCCCCACATCCTTCGTCGTCTGGCAGCTGCTGCTATTGCTTTTTCAAAATATGCCTTTCGCTTTCGACGCGACTTCGCTGCATGCCAAGCTGCCCCCCTTTGTGGCATCCCTCTAATTCTCGGCATGGTGTTGCAGGGTGACAGTGCGGCCAAGCGAAGCGGCCACTCCAGACGGACGCGAGCAAGCTTGCTGCAATGCCAATGCCTCTGCGAGACAGGGGTTCTCGGGTGCTCTCGATGGCCTGGAGTTGCAATGTTCACAATGAGCCCAAGAATTATGCTAACTACGATAGCCACCGCCATCCTTACCTTCATTAAAGTCGGAAACTTAGTGCGGGTACCCTCCCCTTGTGCGAGCAGGCTCCGCTGTTGAATGTGTCTATGTAACTTCATGTCAATTTAATGGGTGTTTGATGCGAGCCGCTATGCACCATGCCACCGCCTCCCAGCTCCCTTCCACATGGCCTCTTCGTCCTCCCTGTCACCCCATCCGGGGAGTGAAGATATTTGTTGGCCAGGCCTTGGCACCGCGCGAGGACCTCTGAGACTGGTGAGCCATGGCCTTCCCAGCATAAGCGTTCCTCTCCCGTGTCCACTGCCTCATTTGCCAGGTGATCTGCCACTTTGTTTGCTTCCCATTTCACATGTGAAGTGATGATGTTGTAGTGTGGTTGAAGGTGGAGAGTGAAGTCTTCTAGCAAGCTATGGAGTCTCCAGCTGGGTGAGATCTTGTCTGGGCTGCATCCATGGAGTATTCTAGTGGCTAGTCTGATGATGACTTGGGAATCTCCTTCTAGGATGACCTTATGATGGCCTTTTTCAATGGCCATTTGGAGTCCTCGGAGGAGTCCTGTGAGCTCAGCCACATTGTTGGTTGTTTCTCCTAGAAATCCTGCCTCCATATCAAGGATTTGCCCTTCTGAATTTCGTAGCACAACCCCATAGCCCGCCGGTCCCGGGTTACCTATGGAGGCGCCATCAAAGTTGGCTTTGATGTAGTGCAGTGGAGGGGGAGACCAGTTGGTAGGACTGGTAGGTAGACCCGTGTTGCTCTTTTGCTGAGGTTGGCTTCTAGTTATGGGTTGCCAATGTTGAAGAATACTTAGCTCCTCGGGGCTGCATTGTTGATCTGCTACAGTCCAAGGCTTACTTCGGATTGTTTCTTTGATCAGGGATTTGATTTTCTCCCAAGTGACTTCAGGTGGAGAGGATAGGGAGTGGAATATTCGCTTGTTTCGCTCCTTCCAGATTTTCCAGAGCATGAATCTCGGTAGCAGGGTCCAAATGCAGTTTAAAATGGGATTGTTGAATGATATGCTATCCCAGTCTTCAATTGTGTTGTTGATGCAGCTTCGATTTCTGCTGGATTTTTGCATGAGTTGCGCCCCAAAGTCCCAGATCTGTTGGCTGTAATAGCAACCATTGAAGAGGTGTTCTTTGGTTTCCTCCATTTGTAGGCAGAGAACGCAGCGTGAGGGTCCTATAAGGCCTCTTTTATGGAGGTTGTCCCAGGTCAAGGTTCTGTTGTGCGCCAGTAGCCAAAGAAAGGTGGAGATTTTAGGCCAGAGAGCAGGATTCCAAACCTTGTTCCAGATGTGTTCTGTTTCTGGTTCCCGATGATTGGCTTGTAGAGAGTAGGCTTCCCTGATGGTAAAGACGCCAGCCCGGGTGTACCCCCAATGCAGGATGTCTAGTCCTTGCCGATATCGTATTTTTCTGTTGGAGGCGTGAGCTTGCCAAGTTTGCAGATTAAGAGTTTCGGGGACGCCGAGCTCTTGATGTGAGATTTTCCAGCGACGCCAGTGCTGCTGCGGGGTATGAGCTGCCCAAAGATCTTTGACTTTTAGAGGGGTATGCTGGTGGAGAGCTCTTTTGAGGTCATCAAGATCCTCCATTGAGTCCATTGGTTTGAGCTGCTGCCATGAATCTTGCTAGAAGAGGGCACTGCCGCCATCTTTTATTTCCCAGAAAGCGTGATTCTGGACCAGAGTGCGATTTTGCTAGGCGGTGTTCCATATGTTGGAGCCATGAATGTAGTTGTTGTGTCTAATTAGCTGGTCTTCCGATGTGAGGGGGGAATATTTGCGCTGCCACAGTTGTGCCTAGGCTACGGTGGGATTTTTCAGCCATCTCCACCAGATTTTAGCTCCCATCACTTGATTTAGTTTCCCAGGGTCTCTGAGACCCAGTCCACCTTGCCTCTTGGGCATGCATAGCCGATCCCAGTTGACTAAAGCCCATTTATTTTTGGGTTGGAGTCCCTGCCAAAGAAAATTTCTTTGCAGAGTTCTAATAGCTTTGATGACTTTCTTGGGGGCTGCCAGGGCTGTAAAGAGGTAAGTAGGCAGCGCTTGCAGGACAAACTTAAGGAGAACCAAATGAGAAGCGATATTAAGGGGTCTGAAGGTCCAGCTGTGCATTCTATTGGAGATGGAGAGGAGGAGGTTGTCCCAAGAGATGGAAGAGGCCGTTGCCCCTGTTAGGGGTACTCCTAGATAATTGGACGGAAGGGAGCTCCTGGGTATTCCTAAGAGTCTGGAGATGTGTCTCTGCACAGGGGCCGGAGTGTTAAAGAAGTAAAGCTTGGACTTGTCAAGGTTGAGGGTCATGCCAGAGGCCTCAGTGAAGTCAGAGAGAATAGAGCTGAGCTTGGTAGCTTCCTGGGCCGAGGGAGAGTTCAGAAGGAGAGTATCGTCTACGAATTGGCTGTGTGAAGGTGCAGGCTGAATGTTGTGCAGGGGGAGGCATTTGAGGGAACCTTCGGTGACTGCTTCTCGGAGGTAGCGTCCCAAGCCTTCCGCTAGGAGAACAAAGAGAAAAGGGGAGAGGGGGTCTCCCTGTCTGATTCCTCTAGAGGGCGAAAAGGGTTTGGAAGGAACACCATTGATGAGAATGGAGAAGAAGGTCGAAGTGATGAGATTTAAGACCCAGCTTGTCCATCCCTGATCAAATCCAAAGGCGTCTAGGAATGCCCTGATGTACTGCCAGCTAGCTCTATCAAAAGCTTTGGAGAGATCGAGTTTTATAAGCATACCTGGATTTCTTGAAGTTTTGAGGGAGTGTATGATTTCATGGGCCAAGATGACGCTGTCCATGATTTGCCTTCCTTCCACGTACCCTGACTGCTCCTTGGAGATGACAAAGGGCAGGATGGGTTTGAGCCTGTTGGCGATGACCTTGGTGATTATTTTGTAGATGACGTTGCAGAGGGATATAGGCCTGAAGTGTTTGGGGTTGGTGACTCGCTCTTCTTTTGGAATGAGGGTAAGGAAGGTGGCGTTGAGAGCTGGCAATACCAGTCCCGCTACTCGCGATTCCTCTACTACTTCCCATACTTCTTTTCTGATCAAATCCCAGCAGTGGTGGAAGAAATCTGTGGTGAACCCGTCCGGGCCTAGGGCTTTGCCTGCGGGCATGGCTTTAACTTCTTGGCCGACTTCTTCCTGGGTAATGGGTCGGGTTAAGGCCGCATTTTGTTCTGGGGTTATTAAGGCTGGTATGTGTGCGGTGACTCGCCGGATTGCTTCCGATCTGTCTGTGACTGGTTCTTTTAGAAGGTCTTGATAGTATCTGAGCAGTTCGTCCTCAATTTTGGAGTGTTCTCTGATAAGATTACCCTAGCTGTCCTCTAGGTGGGCGATCCTGTTGATGTGCCTTCTATGCATCATGGCTCTATGGAAAAACTTGGTGTTTTTTTCCCCCTCTTTAAGCCATTGCACTCTGGATTTTTGCTTCCATAAGATTTCTTCCTGCTTTCTTCGCTCCTCTAGTTGCATCTGAAGCTACTCCTCTTCCTGCATGAGCTCCGCTGTTCTGGATCCTGCAATGAAGATTTATTGAATTTCCTCCAGCCTGCTTTCGATGGTCTTTATGTTTTGTATGATGTTTCCGAAGCTTTCTTTGTTCCAAAGTTTTAGCTTCTGCTTAAATTTTTTTAAGCGCTGCTGAAATTTGTACATACACGAGCCATGATCTATTTCTGCTTGTTCCCACCAGGATTTGGCTAGTCTTTTGAAGTCTGGATGTGATAGCCATAATTTCTTGAAGCGGAACGGCTTGTATTTGGGAGGCTCCCCTAAGTCCATCTGTAGACCTAGTGGCCAGTGATCTGAGCCTGCTTTCGGTAATATCAGGCTTTCCAAGTTTGCCCCTGATTCCATGATCTCCTCTGTTACCAAAAAGCGATCCAATCTACAGGAAATATGTTGGCTGCCTGATCTACGATTGGACCATGTAAAGGTACCATTGCTATTTTCTATATCTACTAAGTTAAGGTGGTCAATGAGAGCCTTGAACTTACCACTGTATTGCTCCAATCTTTTGATGCCACCTGATTTTTCTTCCAGCGTCAGGATCATGTTGAAGTCACCACCTATGATCCAATTTGGGGTGGTTATCAGGCTCTTGACTAGCTTGATTCGCTCCATGAAGTTGTCTTTGTCCTGGCTCCCTTGAGGTCCGTATACATTTGTGATGGATCCTTCCTGATTCGTGCCCATTATACTGTAGTGAGCCGTGATTGTGCCAACTGTTGTGAAGGCCTTGCTGATGGTTATGTTGGATGGATTCCAGAGTATGGCCAGGCCACCTGAGGCTCCAATGGAGTCCATTGTGACTGAGTTGCATTCTCGCCATATGTGTTGGAAGATTGCTTCCACCGCTGCTCCTCTGCATTTGGTTTCTTGGAGTAGTAGGATATCGGGCTTCTCTGCTATGATGCATTCTCGGAGGATCCTCTGTTTGGATCTCCCATTCAGTCCTCTTATGTTCCAGGTTATGATCTTCATCATTAAGAAGGAGGTGTGGAGTGGAGGTATTTCTATGAAAGCTTGTGTATCTGTCCCGAATTTATCATGAGGTTCCCTGCCTCCTTGATCAGTTGATGCGCTGTTTTTCATCCTCTTCTCTTGCTTTCACGTAGGATTTTCTTCGAGCCAGAGTTCTGGTCCAATGCTATGCCTAAACGTGCAGTGGATCCTACTGAGGAGTTCAGAAAGACCTTGTGGACTTTACACAGTTGTTCCTCCGGAAGAGTTTGCAGGTTCTTTTGGTTTAGGGCTTCTTCCAACTTTTCCAAGTCTATCTCTGCTAACTCTCTGTCATCCAGTATCATCAGCGTGTCCCCCTCTCCCTCCCCTCTATCCTCCATGTGGGCTTCCTGATTTTGAGGTGAGGGGTTGGGGTGCATGTTTTCCATCTGTGGCTGTTGGGGATGTTTGAACGGGTTCTGCACCTCCTCCTCCTCTGGTAGATGCTCAAGGATCTCGTACTGATTCTTGGTGGCTATGCTGTGTTTGGGATCCATGGACTGCTTCTTTGTTGGATTTTTCCTTTTCGTTGTAACGGTGGTGAAGCCATCTGTCTGCTTGATGTCAGTTGCTTTTGCGGTTTGCTTGATGAGAGGGCAATCTCGGTAGAGGTGGCCATGTTCATAACACCGGTGGAATATGAATGGTATGTGTTCATAATCCAGGGTTTGCAACCAGTCCTCATCCTGGTATTCCAGGGTTACTGCACCGGGGAGTGCTTTGGAAATGTTCATGTATACGCAGATCCTGGCGTATGAGGTGTATTTTCATTGCCTGGTAGCCTCTGATGCCCTCACATATTTCCCTAGGGTGTTGCCAATGCCCATTAAAATTTCTTCCAACCAGAAATCCCGCGGTAGGGAATACAGGCGGATCCAGACCGGAGCCATGGTGAAGTCTTCTTTGTCCGGGCTAAATCTTTTGGTCCAGAAGTGAAGGAATAGCCCTGCCGAGTTGAAGAAGTATGGCCCATTTTCAAAGATTTTGTCTTTGTCCTCTAGGTTGTATAATATGATGGTGAAGAAGCCCTTGGAGTTGAGTTGAAGTTCATAATCACCTTTGGGGTTCCACCAGTGCTTTATCCACTTGTTGAGGTCTCTTTCGGCCGGCCATAGCCCTAAAAATTGGCCGATGAGTGCATGCTCCCGCATGAACTGTGTATGTTCGCCCACTCTATTTGAGTTGATGAGGTATCTCAGCGGTTTCTCCATCTACGGTATGCACTTACCCGATTCCCATCTTTGTGGGTGCTTTGGTTGAGAGGTTCCGGTCTCCGTGTCCATATCCGCTTTGAGGCCTTGCTCCCTGGCTAGGATCTGCTCATGTATCTGCGGCGGCGGCTCAAAGGTGGGCCGTGTTGTTCTGGTGCCCAATTTTTCATTAGCTGTGACATTGCGATATGAGGGGGGTTGCCCCCCCTCCTCGGCACCCATTCTCCTGCAGCAGTAGGAGTCGTTCGATGAGAAAATGCGCTCTTTGGTATTCTCACTGGTAGCCTTTTCCTTGTGATCGATCTACCATCTTAGACGGGTCTAGGGTTTTGCAGAGTGCACCACACACACTCTCCCCAAGTGTGCATGATCCAACAATTCCTTTCCTATTATTACTAATCGTCTTATTTTAATTGACTTATCTCTGTTGAACCAATTGTTAATGGTATTTCTTGCAACTTTGTGTAGGGATTTCGGCCATGTGAAAATCATTGATATTAACTTTTGTCACCCGCTTAAGAGGTATTCAGGTTCCATCTTGCCTCTTCCTAGAAGGGCCTAGGCGACTAATGGTAGAAAGATTCAACTAAAGAGTTATCTCTGTGGTAGAGATTTGTTCATTTTTATGCTAGTTTGTACCTTTGTTCCTTGCCTTCATGGTGAAATAAGAGGGTCGACTTTAAAATTGTATAATTTTCCGAATGATTAAGCCAGATTTTTACTATATCCAAATTCGAACATTATTGGAATGGAAAATACGATTTGATTTTCTTGGCATACTAGGATCATTCTTCGACATTCTGAAACAAATGGTATTGTGATTAATATATGTTGTTTTCATTCTTGTAGCTTTAATTTCAGCCTTTATCACCATAGATCCTAGGAAAAATAAAATTCTGTTGTAACATTTTAACCTAGACTTGTAATCATTAGACAAACCGCTTGTTTTCATTTCGAGTTGTACTCAAAGTTTTCTGGAACTAATTTACCTCGCTTCCGAGCATGCGAATTTCTAAAGCTATTTGTTTCCCTGTCACAGTTGGTGTTGATGGGATCTAATCATTATCTATCAAAATAGTTCTAAGTCTATCAGTGTAAAATAGATTAAAGATATGACTCTGTAATTATATCCGAAACGTTTTCTTTATATATATGCAACTATATATAAATATATAGCCATTATTTTTATTGTACAGGTTTCATATAATTGTTAGAAAGTTTCATATTAATTACTTAAGATATGCGCAAAACTTTATAATTATACAATGTCATTTCTATGCCATCTACTGTATCGATTGTCGAATGGCAAAAAAATGCATATATATTCATAAATACATTCATATAGTTACATAAATATTTCGTGAATCCCTATCGTAGTATATTTTTGTCCCGATTTGGGATTTTAGTCTATACATGTTGAAAACAAAACTTGAATGATTTATCAATATATGATCTTATGACAGGTAGAAACTTCTAGAATTTGTATTTGTATCTGCTTGATTAATTTATTACTTTATACCAGATAAGTTTGTTCATGCCACGACTAATACACAGTGTCTTTTCAACACTATTTATTATTTACAGTCTATTCCTACCACATATATAATACTCAATCATTTTATTAGTACATTCATTATTATAATAGCATTGTTCCTATAACAGATAACATATTGTGATCCTATAGATACAGTCTTTAGTCAAGCATATTTACTTCCACAAACATTACCCTACAATAACTCTATAATTCTATCTAGACACACATGAACAATAGGGCATTCATCTAGAAATAGAAGGCATGTATAATAATTTCAATGATACAAATAAAATAAGAGGGAAGTAGAGGAACATATATGAATAAACACTGGAAAAATGAAGGGAACATCCTAGTTCTTCCCAACCTTAGAACTGGTCAGCCAAATCACTTATCATGTTCAGCCCCTAGCTTGACCATGAATCCATGAGGGCTAAGCTGGAACTCCCCTCAGCAAATGCTTTACAGTTTAAATAGTCTTAACCTTGCCTCACACTCAGCTAGTAGTGTTTGTAACAACAAGTGATAGATTTTCTTTGCCCCCAGCATACTAGGTAGTGTCTTGCCTCCTCAAATAAGCCATATATCCAAAGTCATTTTTGCCTAGGTCTTTTTCCCTCGCTTGGGAATTTTTGCAGCTTCCCAAATCTCTGATTTTCAGTGGCTTCCCATGGACAAATAATTAATTTTCCACTTGTCACAATCAGCCCTAGGCTAGATCCAACATGTTCCCCACTCATGGAGTCATGGTCAGCTAATTTCAACATGGTTGTTCCATTTGTCTTCTAGCAATAATTATAAAATATTCTATTTAATACAAGTGCCATACTTAAGAAGCTAGTTGGTTCAAATAAGGTCTCTTCCCAAAAGTAATAATCATTAATTACAATTAATTAAATTCGAAAGTCAAAATTTCCAAAAATGGAAAAAATTTTCCAATTTCGAATTTACCAAAAACCGAATAATTTTCTTAAGAAATCTCAAACTTAAAAATAAATTATTTTTGGGGATGTCACATATCCTATGCATCATTTATACAATTTTTTATTAGTTTCTTGACATAGGTATCTCATAGGTTACTTGTAGGGGTTATTATGCTTATACCCTGGGTCAGATAGGGGTCAAACAACACACAACCTTTATGGAAGATTACCTCTCCAGGGGGATCTGAGCGACTGGTTTTTAAGCCCACGAGGACCCCTATAACTGATTTTTTTACCTCCAATATTTAGCGGGGAGTCTTAGTTCCCTCTTGGACGAGACATACCTTCTTTAGGGAGGGATGCCACTCAACCACTTTACCCATTTCATATACTGTCCATTTGAATTTTGGTATGCTCTTTGACTACTAGTTGGCCTTAGAAGTCTCTTTTAGGTGTCATCATCATGGATAGTGGAGTTTCTTTTGCTCCCTCATTTACTGCTACTCATCCCATGATACCTACTCATTTCATGGGGAAAGATCCTTCCACTTTTCACAATGGTTTGCAGAACTATAACACTCAGTCTGCACCTTGGGTCTCTAGTCATTTTTCTGTTGATATGCCTTCACCCATGCGATCCTCTCCCTGGACCACATATATGAATCCTAGCATTAGATCAAGTGGCACCATGGATTTGATGCCTACTTCTTCATTTGATATGAGTCATGTCCCCATGGGAGGTTGAAACCTTCCCCCTTATGGATCCAATGCTAGCTATGCTCTTCTAGGATCCAATGCTCATATGGGTGCTTATCCCACTTATTACGCCCCATCCATGTATCTTGTGTCTGCCATGTCAGTTCCATAAAACACTTTTTCCATGATAGGCCCTCAACTACTTCCATGTATTTTGTTTGGGGAAA
>SNQJ01S0106728.1:0-18808 GCA_010110895.2 Picea sitchensis | reverse complement strand
GAGGTGGGTGCCTCAAGGGGGGACGCATAGAACAACCGGACCTCGGCCTTCAACCCTTCACGGGTATCTCCCTGCCTTATGGTAATTGGAACACTTGACTTGGAGGATTTTCAGTTCCCTATTTGACAACCTCTATGTTTTGAAAATGTGAGAACCAGATAATGGGGAGTTATTTGGATGCCTATCCTCGAAATCCTACCTAAACTAAAAAAATTCTTTTGGCACCTCCTGTGGAGGAAAACTTTAGTGAGTTTTTTAGAAAGATTTTAGATGTAGTTGTTTTGGGAGGTTGGGGGTGCAAAGCAACCTCGTTGATTAAAAATGGGAGTGGATAGTCCAACCAAGAAAAGATGGGGTGTTTTCGGAATCCCTTTGGAGGAAACTTACTTTGACCTCCACGATTCAAGAAGAAGCTATGTGAGTGATAAGTGACTTTTGTGTGTGAGTGAAAGTGTGACAGTTTTTAGTGAATTAGATGTCACCTTGTTGCATGTGGACTTCACTTGGTCCTTACAAGAGTTTGATTACCTAATTAACTAAGTGTCTTTGGTACAACCTTGCGTAATTCAAAAGTCCCTAGGAAGCTAGCATGTGGACATGTGGGTCCGTTACTATCCCTTTAACTCCCTATTGTGATGTAATCTAAAAAAAAGCTTTGAAACTATCCTAGATTGAACATGTGGGCATGTATGGGCCCGTTACAAACCTTTAAACTTCCCTAGTTTTTTTATCTAAGAAAGCAAAAATTCAAACATTGTCCTATCTTTGTAGTATGTGGGCATGTATGGGCCCGTTACAATTTTAAGATGTGTTCGAAAAAACAAACTAAGAGGAGTCCCAAGAAGGGTTGTTGTCCTCTCCTAAAGGTTTTGATGTTGTTTTAAGGGAGATGAACTTGTTTCACAATATTTTTCTGATTCTCAAGGTCGCTTGGAGGCGCGAGAGAAGAGCATACTAAGCGATTGTAATTCAACTTCTAGTCCCAATGTAAGTTAAATGTGAAAAAATGATTTCCAACTTATATTGTAAGTCAAAACAAGACATCCATGTGGCCAAAAGCAAAGAAGGGAAATTGATTTTATCCTTTTAAGTGCCTATGTGTGTTTGACTAACCCCTTTATATAATGAGGGGACTAAGTGTGGTGCAACTTTAAAACATGCTTGACATCATTTTTAAGAAGGCAAATGGCCTTCCCCACATCTCAACAACTTTACAATGTGAAATTTTTCACTGATGGGCGGGTCCCAGTGGAGACAGAGGCGCACAGAGTGCAGGCGTGCGAACAGAGATAATTCTGAAAGCGCATGTGTGCATAAAAAGACCGTCACTTAAGCGCATGCGCGCACGATGCGCGTCTGTGGGGTACAATACCCGCGCACAGGTGACAAGCGGCCGAGAAAGAAAAATTCGGATGGATTTTTCTTAATTCTCCTTGGAATTGGATGATTGGCAGGTCGACTTAGGCCGGTTAGTGCACCTGCAAGTTAAACAAACTAAAAGAAGAGAAAAATAAACCCAAATGAGGTAGGAAATTGATATCTTTTCCCAGTGGAGTCGCCAATCTGTTACGCCTCTTTCGCCACCTTGGTGAGCAAATAAGAGATGCTTGTAAGCTCAGTTGGGTCTGCTGAGCAGGACAGCTGTAGAGAAAAGAGTTAGAGAAAGAAAAACAAAACTATAATTAAGAATTAAACTAATAGATGCAATAAAAACTAAAATCATGGGCATAGGGACATAGAGATAACAAGAACAAAAAGACCCATGTCACCAATGTTTGAGGCTGATCTATTGATGAAAACAAAGCACCAAGAAGAAAGGGGACTATGAGTCCCTTCTTCCTCCAAGGGAAGGCTCTTGAACCCTCACTAGTTAGCTCTTCTTACAACAAAGAAAATGAAAAATGGTGGTGAAAGAACTCTTTACAAATCCACTCAATGGTGAGATGGATTGTCCAATGTAATGGTGCCCAAAGTGCTCTTGTCAAGGATGGAGTCCTTAAAACAATATAGGTGGCATAACATTACTTTGAATTCCTTGAGAAAATGAGGTGCATTCATGGTTTTTTATAGCATTGCATTGGGTTATTGTTTAACTGCTTTGTAGTGTGAAAAGAGACCATTTAGGGCATTATTAGGTCTTTGACCAGCCCACCAGTCGGATTTAGCCCAGATTTGAGGGTCAAATCGGCTTGGGAGCTGAACCATAAGTGGTTGGGAGGCCGACCACTTTCATAAATGCGTCGTTTAGCAGGTGCGCGGCTTTTTGCGCTAACAGTCGCGCATCGTGCGCCTGTGCGCGATTTCTATGTTCATGTTCCGCGCATGCGCGCGCGCCCAATGTCTGCAAAACGCTCTTCAATTTTTCACTACTTTGTATAGTTTTTTGACATTTTAAAATGCTGTGGTATTAATTCAGGTCCATGAATGACTTCATTACTGTTTGACGATACTGAGTTCTTGTAACCAATTTCAGTGATAACAATGTTTTATGTTGTTGCTTATATTTTCCTTGATTGCTAGTGTGATGTCTTCAGATTTGGAAATAGTTTCCTAACAATTGCCTTGAAATATGCTTTTAAATCTGAACCAATTGCTTAAAATAAAGTAATTATGGAGAATTTGACACCTCAAATTCTTGAGTTTTCATACTTTACTAATAAATAAGGAAGGAATTAGTTATGTGATTGGTCAGATATTTTATCTCGATTGACAAAATTAATTATAAAAGTAATAATGAATGAGAGTAATATAAACCATTCCTTGATATCAATGAAGTAACCCAATCACACCCTCTATTTATTCTAAAACCAAACTTTTAATAAGTGTTCATAATTAATGGCATACATTAACTTTGACACAATCAATATTATTCGATTCCAAAAAGTTGTGTAACTTATTGTAAAAATTATACACCCTCTTGGGATGAACAAAGCTTAACCCATAAATTGAAAGAACGTCTAGAATAGGCAAGAAGAATTTATAATACTCCATTCTAGGGGCAACATTCTCTACTTCTGACCTTCACTAGATTCAGTGGACAATTTCCTTCTCTTCACTTATTTGGACTGCTTATTATATTCTTTACTTGTAGCACCTTCTTCCTCGGACCTTTGTTCTTTTCAAACCATTCAACCAAATCCCTTTTTTTTTTTATTCTCAGCAACATTTTATTCACCAAGGAACTTTTATCATACATTGTTCTTTTCAAACCATTCAACCAAATCCTATTTTTTTTATTCTCAGCAACATTTTATTCACCAAGGAACTTCTATCATACAGTGTCTAAAACTGGAACTTTTAGGATGCATTGGAGCCAGCATTGGTATCTAGATTTGCTGGAACTTTTAGGATTTGTTGGATGCATTGGTGTCTAGATTTGCTGAACTTGTCATAGGTATTCCCTTCGGCATTGGGATTTTTTGCCAATTCGGACATTCACGCAATTGGCGAATTCCTATTTAGTAGAACATAAAATTCACTCAAATTATTAACAATTTTTGAATTCTGCTCGCAGATCTTTCAATTGGGGTTGTTCCGCAAAAAACCCATGTCTTGGATTTTGAAAATTCAACTCTATTCGCCCATCAACTGCACCAAAAGTTGACTGTTCGAAAACCACTATCAGTCTGGCAGTTTCTTAGGTGGTTTTGCAAAATAGTTCAACGCGGGGTCACTTCGTGGTTTTAAAACCACTAGGAGGGAATCTGTTATAACTTCTTTGAGTGGCATCTGTCCACCAACTCTTTCCAATAAACCATCGCGGGGGTTCAACCTCTGTTAAACATTGTATGATCAGAGGATTGCGCAGAGGTAAACGGTGGACCATTGATTGGCATATTTTGAAAGGTGCTTAACAATTTAAATGAATTGTTGAAGGCCGAGGAACAAAGGTTCTATGGTATTATATTTTATCCTTCGTTTAACACTTTGAGACATGGTTTAAAATATTCAACACACGGCTCAAGCTTGAACTTAGTATTATAGAAAGGAAATTCAAATTAATGAAAATCCCATATCTAGCAAAAAACTTCCTATAAATTGACCAAGACCACAACTTTTATCCGAGTTAATAATTTGTTGATAAAGACGTTTAAATGAGAAAATTGACTAGAAATTGGGAACCATGAAGATGTAAAGGACAAGGATGAATAATGGAGACTCACTAGATCAAAAAATTGGAAGTAACATGGAATAGGTGGGTTTCATGCTAGTGTTGGAAAATTTTTGGGAAATGTCGATTTTTGCGACAACATTACCCACCCACTAGGTTGGGCAACGCTACCACAAAATGTCCACCAAGAATGATTTGAAACTAACTTGTAACATACCCAGTGCAACAAATGCCAAAACGATTTTCCTGGATATTGATCTGAAACATACCCATTGCCCGAGTACTTCCAGATTCACCCTCTTAGACTGATTACGAATCTTTGTTCGATTCTTTAAAATCAAGAAACCGTTATAGCAAGATTTGTCTCACCCCATGCAACTTGCTTAGAAGACCTTTTTCATTTCCCTATGCAGACTTGAAGTCCCCTTTTGCACTTCCCAGAGCTAAAAATCATATTTTTCTACATATACAAGCCCTAACAGCTATACAACATGCGTATACACAGGTTGCACCATTACAACCCACATACATAAGGTTTTGTGCTCAAAATTAAAAAATGGTGTCGGGTTTCCATGTCACGTCACGAGATCCATGATCCTTGACCTTCCATATACTGGAAACGTTCTAACTCAGCCCTTCAATTCCATTTGAAGGCTATAAATGAGTCATATCCAAGTTGTGGAAAGAGGAGAAGAATTCAACTTTTGAGAGCAAAGTTACTCTGGAGAAATTATTCACTCCATATTGAGTCTACATCCCTTTGTCCTTTTAAATCTGAACACATTGTTCAGCTCCCAAGCTCTTCCCTCTTGGATGAAGAACCTCATTGTCTTTCTTATATGAGCTTGCCTTTGGTGGAGGATTGAAGTGGTGGAGGCCTAGCTGGAAGGGACTTAGTTTCTTGGTTCTRAGACGTGCCGACGTGAAAGTTTGTTACTTATACACTTTTGTTGATCATATTTTAATAGAAATACTATTTTCTCATCCAATTAATGTCTTGCAAATATTTGAATTATTATTCCATGGGCATATTTGTTATGAATATTGATGGATTATGTTATTATATGTGCTAACTCTATATATTATCACCACATGCTTGCGTCTCTTGACCTTGTTGTCTCGCATCCTATTCAACCAACGGTTGAAGAAGTGGTCATGCCGATGCAATCTTCGGTCAATCCCACTCTTCTCTTAGAGAGTGACAAGTCTAAGGAAGTGACATTGCCGATGCAATCTTCAGTCAATCTCACTCTTCTTTTAGGGGGTGATGCGTCTTTCAACCATGTCCTTAGCATTTCTAGTCTTGTACCTTATGAACAAGGGAGCATTCCACTCTCTCTGAATACGCTCCCTCCAAGTCCCAAGATGGTTTCCTTTGATTGGAATGATCTTGTAGAGCCTCGACTTCCTTCTCTGCAAGGATCCTCTACAAGTATTTTATCCTACTCGGCTTGGAAAGTTTTGGGTTTTCCCAAGCTTGTGTCAGTTATCTGTGAGTTGTTGACTTTCGAATGAAGTCTTGCATGGGAGCCTTGGCCTCCCCCATGATATGTTGCTTAGAACGACATTCATGAGTCTTGTTTAATCTCTTTTTCGACTCTCTCAAAAGTGAAAAGATTGTTGAGTGAACTTGTCTCTTTTACACTCATTAAATGGCTTTGAAAGGACGATTATTTGGTGTAAGTTTAACCATTTTTTAGACCAAGTAGACTAATTTCGAAAAAGGAATACTCTGGTCACTAGTGGCTAGAAGAGTTCTCCCAGGTATTTTTTTATAATTTTTCGAGCCTAGGGGACTAAATTTTCGAAAAAGGACATTCTTTGGTGTTAAGCTGTAATGGAACTCTATTATCCTACTTGCAGTATTGAGCCTATTGTCAGTTCCCACTTTATTGCTATAAGCCTATTACCTCAGCAGTTTGCATCATCAGCCAAGCAAAGCCTTGTTTATATCCTGTGCAGCTCGATACCCTGTACCCCAAGAGGAAACATTCCCTCGAGTGTCCATGTCCTGCATGCACCTCCTTGCATTGAGCATAGGTATGTTCCACTGTTGGAACTAGTTTCTTACTCACGACATTATTTTCCTCTCTTGTATCATAGAATTTATTTTTCTATGAAAAAACAAAAAAATATGGGTGGGAAAAGAAAATCATCTCATGTTGGCAGCAGTTGTGTCGCCTTTGAAAAGAGCACAAACGTTTGAGTCCAATTTTCATCCAAAGTTTGGGTTCAGCATGACCTTAGGAAGTTGAGCTTGCTACTTATATTTTACTCCTCTGACCGGTTACTCTTCCAGTCCCTATGGAGAGTTTGATTAGTGCCTGTTGCATCACAAAGTTTCATTATCAAGTCTATGTTGTTGGAGTCCTCCATATGTCTCATACTCTTGTTCAAAGGATGTTTATAACCTTGTGTCATCCATTTCTCATAACTCTTGACTTTGCATGTTGGCCATACCCTCATTGTATCTCAGAGTCACATGAAGTTGTAGTCCTACCGTGCACTGTAACACCCTATTTCCCCCAGTTTGTAAATATAACTATATTAGCCAAGAGACTATGGAAAACTCAATATGTGTTAATATTCGATTCGATGGACCTTTGTATAAAAGATCAATGAATGTAAATTATGTTATTTACTAAGAAATAGATAAGTGTTGCATGACTGTTGGTAAGGGGTATGCTAAGGGAGACCACAAATTATATGAAAGAGATGGTGAAGGGGACCAGGAATGGTTGCGTTAACCTCCACCAAACCAATACCTTAATGGATTTAATTTCTCAKGACCAGGACAATCCTCTGACCCAGAAATTAATTACAGTCAAACTAGTAGGTGGGAAGACCTCCTCAAGAGTTAATGAGGGAATGGGGTAGAGAACCCATCTGTAAGGCTTTCAGACTTGACCACGGACTAGGAATTCGAGCCACRCGCAATCTTGCTGAGAAAGACAAGAAAGGAAGGCATGGTGGGGGGAGGAAGACCTGCAAAGAGTGAAAAGACGAGAATMTAAGCTCTCGGGTTCAAGGAAGAACCGAGGAATGAACGTTTTGGTTGCAAGAAAATGGATAGAAATGTTATGATACAAGCTGAAACGAGGTTGGTCCTCCTTGCTTGGTATTGTGTAAACCGTTGCCAAGATCCTGCGGGAGGAGGAGAGTAACCTCCATCCCTACTGTTGTTGAGTCGGAAGAAAGGATTTTGTTGTGGAGCATCATGGTCTAGCTTGGGGGTGGCTAGTGGTAAATCCGTTAGGAGTGACTGAGCCTATGGATGGGAGGAAATGGGCATCCCTTTTAGCAGTCACTTCGCGTTATCTGGTTCTGATAATTATTTTCCTTGTTTTATGTATTGATCTAGAATAATGGATGAATGCTTGGATTTATACATATGTGTATTTACAAATTACTTATGTGTGGAATGGTTATGACATGTGTATGCCTCCATTCTTTTGTACACTTACATTTCTGACTGATAGTCTGTATGCCTAGTTAAGCTCCTGAGGCTTCCTGGGACATAAGCATGTGAGACGACCGAGATAGGAGATATCGTCTCGACCTGAACCTGTCCATATGAAGAGGATACCTCTTCCAGACACCTTGTCGTGCGACCGGAAGTCCAAACCCAAATCCTTAACCATTTCATGATAAAGCTCAGGAACAATAGCGAAGTTCAAGCCTTGAAAATAGGAGGCCTCTTCGTTTGGAAGACTAGCATATGAGATCCATTCGAGAGGACCCATATGACCAATACCTAGGAACCTTGGGTTGAGCCTAAGGAAGCTATGTCCTCCTGGCTTCGGAGCTTCGAAAGTCCGGGACTTCAGAGTATGACCGGACTTAGCAACATTATATTGCTCGAAGGTAACCGGGAGACTCGGTTTCTTGTAAGGATGACCCTTGTTAAGTGGTTCCCCAGGGGTTAGGTGGACCTATCTTACCATTTAAGTCGAGATCCAAAACCCTGAAGGTTGGAGTCGCGAAGGGCCCAGAGTCGTAGATTGAGGGACCCTACGGGTTCTTTCCCAGCCGTTTATTTACCGAGGATGTGTGGCACTAGCCCCTTTAGTTCAGAGGTTGGGCACTTCGGAAGATAAGAGGAGGTTGCATCGCAACACTCCTGACCACCGAATCTTTGAGGTATCAAGATTCGTAGATCTATAAACCTATGTGGTCGGATCTCGATCGTGAGATTTGAGGAATGTTAGAAGTTTGTTAGTCCGGGGTGATGAGGCGCAGTGACGTCACCCAGGGCGATGTGGACCCCACCTTGACATTCCATGTGTCACCCAAACTCGTCTGTATTCCATACCCCATAGGCCCATTGGAACGTAACACGTGTCACCCTAACTCGTCCTATGTGTCAGTTCCTAGTACATGTACGCCTAACCAACGTGGTTGGTGAAGTGACTAGGACTACGGGAGTCCAGGACTTTGGGACTTCACGAAGGTTGGAGCCACGTGGTGAGCTTACGGGACTTCGGAGGTTCATAAATACGGGTGGTATCGTGCGTAGATAGTAAAGAGGTGTGAAATGTCGAAGTGTCGAAGCGTCGAATCCCTCAACAGCTGACCTAGGAGAAAGAGAGTAAGTCCAGTCATGGGATCGAAATGTGGATGGCCTTCCACCATGGAGGGAGGAACTTGGGAATAACACGCGTGAGGTGGATCCACATGGGTGCCACATGGCCCTCAACCAATGAATGCCCGAAGAACTTCGGGAGATATATCTGTCAGTTCTGGGCTCGGTTTTGAGCATGGAGACCATGGTTGGAAAACTCTGAACGAGCAGAGTGTTGTAGAAACTGTGAATGAAGGATTTGATCACCTAAGGAGAACAAAATTTTGAGGCCCCGTCCCTAGGAAATCCACTCACGGGTTGGGTGTGTTACAAATTGGTATCAAAGCATGGTTACAACACTTGGCCTGCTTGGGCTCATGGACATGTTACGTAAAAACCTTGTTTAACGAATTTTAAGGGTGACACCCTACCTTACCTCTTTCCTAAAGAGTCGGGTTAAACCCTTACTGAAGAAAAGAATGAAATCTTTCTACTATATGTGTGTATTTAAGAAATATAAACTATGTGTTGCTCATGAACTAATAGATTGTTAGCTAACAACAAGTGTTTTGTCAACACTCAAGCAGTCAGTAAATCGCGGGAAACTACAAGCATAAAGGATGGTGATGCGCCATGAAGTGGGGGATGGATCCCACAATAGAGATGAATAATATGACGTGAGGAGGGCAGTGGAGACCCCTCTGGCTCTGGCTGAAACTGTAAGGAGCCTTATGGACGACTTACAAAGTTGGAAGGATGACAATGAGAGATTGATAAAGGAGCAAGAAAAACAAATGGAAATTAATGCAGTCTTGCTGCAAATCTTATCTGATATACAGAGGCAGCTGCAGCATGGACCTGCAACCAGTCATGTGGATCGACGACATGCGAAGAGAAGTCAAAGTTCACCTGAGATACGAAAATGTGGTCCCATAAGTGGTCACAGTAAGAGGATTACCTCGAGGAAGGTCCAACCTGGAGACAAGGGACACTCATCGAGAGAATCCTCTGGGAAAGAAACTGACAACTCCGAGGAATCTTCTAGTAGAAAAACTAGATCACATTCTCAAACGAGAGGAAAGAAACGAAATCATTCCAAAAATCATGACGCTGAAGAGTTCAAGAAATCCAAACCATCCTCTTTCAATGGAGAGATTGAGAAAGGGGAAGAGGTAGAAGCTTGGCTACTTGGTTTAAAGAATTACTTCAGAGTCCATGACTACTCTGAAAACTTGAAGGCCAGAATAGCCATCTTCAAACTGAATGGAAAGGCTTCCATTTGGTGGGAAGATCTTAAGAATGTGAAAGGAATCCATGAAGTGGAATTATCATGGAAACAGTTTGAGAAACACTTCAAGAAGAAGTATCTGTCAGAGAAGTACTTTGACGAGAAGACTAAGGAGTTCTATGAACTCAAGTCAGGACACCTCATCATAGARGAATATGTTAATAAATTCCTTGAGTTGTTGAGGTATATACCCTACATAAAGGATGAAAAGGTAAAAGTACAACAATTTATCAGTGGTTACCTCAGACCTATCGAAACAGGATTGAGTTTGACGATCCAAATACCTTAGAAGACACTATCTAGAAGGCAAGGTATTGTTATGAACAGCTCGAGAGTCATACAAAACCTCACGAGGATTGGAAGAAAAAAAGAAGTTCATGATTCAATAAGAAGGGGTTCAAATCATTAAGATTTAAAAACTATAGGAAGGACTCTAAGATAAGCCTTCCTACTAGAAGTATATATCCACAAAATTTCTCCTCCTAGAGTGGAAATAAACCTTTTGGAGCAACCCCAAGAAAGACTGATAACCCAAAGAAGGAACCCTTGAAATATTGGGGTTGCGGAGAAGAATGTATATTGAGGGATTGTCCACACAGAAAACATAACAGTAGGAGAATCTACAACATCCAAGAAGCTACCACATTCAATGATGTGGCTAGGATCATGCCACGGATTTATGCAGCTTTGGATAATAAGCAAGCTGACCACCAAGCTTCAGTGGTGGAGATGGAAGGTATGATGGCCAACCATCTAGTTTCTATTTTAATTGACCTTGGTTCTAATTTGAGTTATGTGGCACCTCGGACTATTGATAAGTGTAAACCGCAACTAGTTATACATGTTAAGCCATGGTTGGTACAACTAGCCACTGGAACCAAAAGAAAAGTAGCAATGGTCATACCATCTTGTCGATTCATCATCGATGGATTGCCCACCCAAGCGACCCTTAACATACTTCCCCTAGGATCTTATGACCTATTGATTGGTATGGACTTGGTAGTTGCATATAAAACTAAGTTGGATTGTTACCACAAAACCTTAGAATGTGTAAATGAAGAAGGGAGAAAGATAACCCTCCAAGGGATTTAGAATCTTGTCTCAGTGAGACAAATATCATCCCTTCAAATGAAAAGGTATTGCAGAAAGGGATGTCCTCTATATGCAATACATGTGTCGGAATCTGTTGAGGATGACAGACCGAACCTAAAGGACCATCCCATATTAAGAGAGTATAGAGACATGTTTCCAGAAGAGGTGTCGGGTCTACCTTCGAGAAGAGACATTGACTTCTCTATAGAACTTGCACCAGGAGAAGTGCCAGTGTCTAGGACACCCTATAGGATGAGCACACCCAAGCTAGTTGAGCTCAAGATACAAATAAAGGAAATGATGGACAAGGGCTACATCCAGTCAAGTGTATCTCCATGGGGAGAACTAGTCTTGTTTGTGAAGAAGAAATATGGCACACTCCGACTGTGCATAGACTATAGACAATTCAATAAGGCAACCATAAATAACAAGTACCCCTTACCAAGAATCGATGACTTGTTCAACCAATTAGGGCGTGCTTCCATTTTCTCAAAGATTGACTTGAGGTCTGGATACCATCAAGTTTGAATCAAGGATGAATACATCCACAAAATACCCTTCAGGACAAGGTATGGTCACTATGAATTTGTAGTAGTGCCCCTGCCACTTGGATTAACCAATGCCCCTGCCACTTTTATGTGCTTGATGAATAGTGTACTCAACAAATTCCTAGACAGATTTGTATTGGTTTTCATTGATGATATCCTAATATACTCAAAGAACATAGAGGAGCATGAAGAACATCTTAGACTTGTGCTTCAAGTACTAAGAGAGCATAATCTCTACGCTACGTTTAGCAAGTGTGGCGTTTTCCAAAAGCAAGTCCATTACTTGGGCCATGTCATTTCTAAAGAAGGAGTGGCAGTATACCCTGAGAAGATCATATCTATTATGGAATTGCCTACCCCAAAGGATGTATCTCATAACATATCCTTTATGGGCTTAGTAGGATACTATAGAAGGTTCATAAAAGTATTTTCCAAGATTGGTTGTCCAATCATTGCCCTTCAGAAAAAGGGGGTTAAATTCATTTGGACATCAAACCATGAAGAAATATTTGATGCATTGAAATACTTTCTGACCCACGCACATGTAATGAAGATTGCAAACCCTGATAATGACTTCCTTGTGTGAATAGATTCCTGCAAGGAAGGACTCAAAGGACTCCTTCTACAAGAAGGACGTGTAATTTTCTACGAATCTAGAAAATTGAATGAGCATGAAATCAATTATGTGACCCATGATCTAAAGTTGGTTGCCATAGTGCATGCTTTAAAAATGTGGAGCCATTACCTCCTAGGTAGGAGGTTTGTACTTATGACAGACCATTGCGGGTTGAGGCACCTGTTTGATCAACCAAAACTGAATGCCAGGAAAGCTAGGTGGATGACTCTCCTTAGTGAGTTTGATTTCGAAATCAAACACATCAAAGGAAAGGAAAATAAGGTGGTCGATGACCTTAGCAGAAGTGTGAAAACAATTCACCTGGAAGCGGTAAGAACCTGTGAAATGGATGTCAGGGAAAGAGTCAGGAATGCACAAGAATAAGATGCATTCTTCAAGACTGTGACATAGTACCTAAAGCAAGATCCCACAGGGATAAAGTATGAAGGCTATCATATGTTGGACGAAGTTCCACTGACCTATAGAGACAGATTGTATATCCCAAGTTGTGACAACTTGAATAGGTTCATAATGGACAAACTGCACAAGAGACCATATACTGGTCACCCAAGATATCAGAAGATGATCACAACCACTAGGAAACAATTCCATTGGCCAGGATTGAAAAATGGCATAGCTGACTATCTAGATAAGTGTCTATAATGCCAGCAAGTTAAGACAGAACACCAACACCCAACAGGGTTGTTTTAGCCTCTACCAATTCCAGAATGGAAATGGGAAACCATCTCCATGGATTTCATCACCGGATTACCAAAATAGTCCAAGAAAAATGATGTCATCATGGTAGTGGTGGACAAATTGAGCAAGTTTGCTCACTTTGTTCTTGTCAAATCGAATTGCAAGGAAATAGATATTGCCAACATATTCACGAGGGATATATTCAGACTGCATGACATGCCTAGGGAGATTGTATCTAACAGAGACACAAAATTCACTTCAAGCTTTTGGAGATCCTTGATGGCTGGTTTGGAGACTAAATTGTTGTTTAGCACGGCCTATCACCCTCAAACTAATGGACAGACAGAAAKATTAAACCAGATATTAGAGCACATGTTAAGAATGCATGTAATGCATCAACCTAAGAAGTGGGAAGAATATTTGTCATTGGTAGAATTTTCCTACAACAACGACTATCACGAGTCACTGAAGATGAGCCCTTTTGAAGCTCTCTATGGTAGATAGTGAAAGATTCCCATCAGCTGGATCCAGTGGATAGAATTACAATTGGACCCGACGTGCTGAAAGACATGGAACAAAAAGGGATTCAGGTAAAGAAAAATCTGAAAATTGCTCAGGTTAGATAGAAGAGTTACACCAACAGAAAGAGAACTCCCAAAGAGTTCAAGATAGGAGACCATGTCTATCTCAGAGTTAGGCCCAAGATTAGTTCCCTGAGAAAGGCAGCATGTTCCAAGTTGGCAACTCGATATTGTGGACCCTTTGAAATCTTAGATAGAGTGGGACATGTAGCCTATAGGCTAGCACTCCCTTCCATAGTAAAGGCAGATAATGTTTTCCATGTTTCATTATTAAAGAAGTATGTACATGATTCTAATCATATAATTGACTGGTATGTGATCCAGGTGGAGCCCGAGGGACAATTCTTTCTCGAACCTCAATGCATAATAGATAGGAAGGAAACCCCACTCAAGAATCGAACCATTGCACAGATCAAGGTGCAATAGAAACACTTTGGACCAGATGAGGCTATGTGGGAAATGGAGGATGCCATGAGACATGCATATCCACTTTTGTTCACTTCTGTATATACAGAGCATGTTGACATATAGAACATCGAGTACGATGTTCCTTTAAGGGGGAGGGAATTTTAACACCCTGTTTCCCCCAGTTTGTAAATATAACTATATTAGCCAAGAGACTATGGAAAACTCAATATAGTTTGTAAATATAACTATATTAGCCAAGAGACTATGGAAAACTCAATATGTGTGAATATTTGATTGGATGGACCTTTGTATAAAAGGTCAATGAATGTAAATTTTGTTATTTACTAAGAAATGGATAAGTGTTGCATGACTGTTGGAAAGGGGTATGCTAAGGGAGACCACGAATTCTATGAAAGAGATGGTGAAGGGGACCATGAATGGTTGTGTTAAACTCCACCAAACCAATACCTTACTGGATTTAATTGCTCATGACCATAACATTCCTCTGACCCATAAATGAATTACATTCAAGTTGGTAGGTGGGAATACCTCCTCAAGAGTTAATGAGGGAATGGGGCAGATCAACCATCTCTAAGTATTTCAAACCTGACCATGAACTGAGAATTCGATCCACTTGCAATCTTGCTGAGAAAGGAAAGAAAGGAAGGCATAGTGGGGGAGGAAGACCTGCGAAGAGTGTAGAGACGAGAAGCTAAGCTCTCAGGTTCAAGAAATAAATAAGGAATGAATGTTTTGGTTGCAGGACAATTACTAGCAAGGTTATGATACAAGTTGATAAATGAGGCTAGTCCTCCTTGCTTGGTATTGTGTAAACCGTTGCCAAGATCCAGCGAGAGGAGGAGAGTAACCTCCGTCCCTACTATCGTTGATCCGGAAGAAAGGATTTTGTTGTAGAGAATCGTGGTCTATCTCGGGGGTGGCCATTGGTAAATCCGTTAGGAGTGACTAAGCCTATGGTTGGGATGAAACGGGCATCCCTTTCAGCAGTCGCTTCACTTTATCTGGTTCTGATAAGTATTTTCCCTGTTTTATGTATTTATATGGAATAATGGATGAATGCTTGGATTTATACATATGTGTATTTATAAATGACTTCTCTGTGGAATGGTTATGACATGTGTATGCCTCCATTTATTTGTACACTTACATTTCTGATTGATAGTTTGTATGCCCAGTTTAGATCATGAAGCTTCCTAGGACATAAGCATGTAAGATGACCGAGATAGGCGATATCGCGTCGACTTGAACCTGTCTGTTTGAAGAGGATACCTCTTCCAGACCCCTTGTCATGTGACCAGAAGTCTAGACCCAAATCCTTAACCATTTCATGATAAAGCTCAGGAAGAATAGCGAAGTTCAAGCATTGAAAAGAGGAGGCATCTTCGTTTGGAAGACGAGCGGATGAGATCCATTTGAGAGGACTCATATGACCAATACCTAGGAACGTTGGGATGCGCCTAAGGAAGCTATGTCCTCTTGGATTCGGAGCTCCGGAAGTCTGGGACTTCGGAGTATGACTGACCTTACCAAACTTATAGTGGTCGAAGGTAACTGGGAGACTCGATTTCTCGWAAGGATGACTGGCATTAGGTGGTTCCCTATGGGTTAGGTGGACCTATCTTACCAGCTAATATGGGATCCAAAACCATGAATGTCGGAGTCGCGAAGGGCCCAAAGCCATAGATCGAGGGACCCTTCAAGTTCTTTCCCATATGTCCATTTATCGGGGACGCGTGGCGCTAGCCCCTTTATTTTGGAGGTCAGGCACTTCAGGAGATAAGAGGAGGTTGCATCGCAACACTCCTGAACGTCGAATCCCCAAGTTATCAAGAGTCATATATCTATAAACCTACATGGCCGAATCTCGACCGTGAGATCTGAGGAATGTTAGAAGTATGTCAGTCTGTGGTGATGAGGCATAGTGACATCACCCAGGGCGACGTGGACCCCAGCTTGACATGCCATGTGTCACCCAGACTCGTGTGTATCCCATACCCCATAGGTCCATTGGAATGTAACACGTGTCACCCTGACCCATCCTATGTGTCAGTTCCTAGTATTGTATGCCTAACCAACGTGGTCGGTGAAGTGACTAGGACTCCAGGAGTCCGAGACTTAGGGACTCTAGAGGATTTGGGATGTAGAATGGTAGAGAGCCCAAATGGTCCGAAGGTCGGAGCCAYGTGGTGAGATTATGGGACTTCGAAGGTTAGGAACTCTGAGCGGTCTCATGCACAAATAGTAAAGAGGCGTGAAACGTTGAAGTTTCAAAGCACTGAATCCCTCCACAACTGACCTAGGAGAAAGAGAGTAAGTCAAGTCATGGGATCATATTGTGGATGGCCTTCCATTGTGGAGGAAGGAACTTGGGAATAGAACGTGTGAGGTGGATCCACGTGGGCGCCACGTGGCCCTCAACCAATGAATTCCCAAAGAACTTTGGGAGATATATCCGTCGGTTTTGGGCTCGGTTTTGAGCATGGAGATCATGGTTGGAAAACTCTAGACGATCATAGTGTAGTAGAAACCATGAATGAAGGATTTGATCACCTAAGGAGAATGAATTTTTTAGGCTCCATCCCTAGCAAAGCCACTCAGGGGTCAGGTGTGTTACATGCACCCCGGTCCTACTTTCATTATGGGTAGGTAAACTTGAATTGAGCAGTTGACATGTCCTCATTAGTGGCTGCCTAAGGGGTTTCCCATGTGTTCAACAACAAGAAATATATTCACACATTGGGATTCGTGTAATGTCTTAGATTCCATTATCCTTATTGGTGGTTTCCTCACCTTTGTCGGCAGTTTTAATTATTGGATATTATTCAGAGGGTCTTTTTTGTGCACTTCTTGCATCTAGTGCATGCAAAAGATGCGCAAGGTCATTGGTCCATGAACATGTTCTTCATCCAAGCTCCTCCAAATAATATAGCTATTTCTTTATACCTCGTGTTGACTGATGAGAGATTCCTTAATGCTCTCCATTTAGCAGGCCTGCTTCCATCGACTTCAACTCATCTATTCTAGAAATGAGGCCTAGAGTCCTATGAGTACCTAGAGGCTTGCAGTCATTAGTGGTAGGTTCTCTCGCCATTAACAGTTGGGAATACATCAATGTCTCTTGATCAATGTATCCTTCAAGTGTTCGACCTAAACACCTTTATTCATACTTGTAAGAATGTACTTGGTGCCTTGATACCTACTTTCATTATCAGTAGGTTGTCTCACATTTTTTAATGGTATACCTTAATGTCTGGTAATCAAACGAAGTCTCATTATGTTCAACCTCAACACATTTATTCACATGATGTATACTCACACCTTTGGTGGATCGTGTAGAAGACTTGAAGAAATCAATTTATACTCACAGCTTTCCTGAGTTGTTTCTATCATTCATTGGACCAGTACCTATATGACTTCAATGATTGTGGGAGATCAGATTGTACTCCATTATATACAGATATCTTCAGATTGATTTTGAGACTGGTTTTCACTGGGCCTTATTTGCGACTATGACAGCCTATGACATGTATCTACATTTGTATTTCCTATTCATGTCCATGAACACTTGTTTGGTGTATTTCCACATGGATCTGCAGTGTAATTCAAATTGGCAACCATGTGCACAAAGTCATTATGAATTGTAATATTCTTATGAGAAACTAGTTCGTCCACATGGGTCTCCATTACTCCACTTCTGGGAATTATAATGTATTTTGGTAATCCCAGATACTCCTCTGAACTCACACATTAGGGGGCATCTGTTATATCGATATTTTCCTCACCCCATGCAACTTGCTTAGAAGGCATTTTCCATTTCCCTATGCAGACTTGAAGTCCCCTTTTTCACTTCCCAAAGATAAAAATAATATTTTTCCACATATACGTGCCCTAACAACTATACAACATGCGTATATGTAGGGTGCACCGTTACATCTCGCGTACATCGGGTTTTGTGCCCAAAATTAAAAAATGGTGGCAGGTTTCCATGTCATGTCACGGGATCCATGATCCTTGACCTTCCATATACTGGAAACGTTCTGACTCAACCCTTTAGTTCCATTTTAAGGCTATAAATGGGCCATATCCAAGCTATGGAAAGAGGAGAAGAATTCAACTTTTGAGAGAAAAGTTACTCTAGATAAATTATTCATTTCATATTGAGTCTGCATCCCTTTGTCCTTTTAAGTCTGAACACATTGTTCAACTCCCAAGCTCTTCCCTCTTTGATGGAGAACCTCATTGTCTCTCTTATATGAGTTCGCCTTTGGTGGAGGATTGAAGTGGTGGAGGCCCAGCTGGAAGGGACTTAGTTTCTCAGTTCAGAGACATGTCGACATGAAAGTTTGTTACTCATACACTTATCTTGATCATATTTTAACAAAAATACTATTTTCTTGTCCAATTAATGTCTTGCAAATATTTGAATTGTTATTCCATGGGAATATTTGTTATGAATATTGATGTATTATGCTATTATATGTGCTAGCTCTATATGTTATCACCATATACTTGCATATATTGGTTGTTGAGGACAAGTTGCGGGTATTTAGATTTTATTCAAGTGCTCAATGATGGTCTTCATTGAACATTCGGACGAGGTAGGATCTTTATCTTGTCTTGTTAGCATGTTTGTTTATAGAGAATACTTGAGATTAGAGTTGATTTATATGATAATTCCATTTGTTTTGGTTTACCCCATGCCATAGAGTGATTTTCGTCATAATAGAAACATGGATTCAACAATTAACAATAACATGCTAAACCATCCAAGAAAGGAGCAATGTTCCATGTACAACAAATAACCAACAAGCATGCACACAAAAATACATCCCAGAGATAAATAAATACACAATGGAATATACATTATACAAAAAACACAAAGA
>SNQJ01S0106727.1:6872-29687 GCA_010110895.2 Picea sitchensis | reverse complement strand
AAAGCATGCGCCCAAGCTCAAGCAACCTCATGCAACAAACCTCATAGCAAAGCTCCCTCTCTTCCTCTCCAAGTGAACAAATGAAGTTATGAGCTCTCCTTCACCCTTTGCGCCCCTCTTGAACCTCCATAAGGAAACCTAAGTAATGGATGGCTGAGATCATCCCATCTCCCATCTAATAAAAGGTTGAGATCACTCAAATATAATCTCACTTAATAATCCACTTTGGGTTAAGTTCCCTAAGTTTACTTTATGCCCCTAATTCACCCACAAAGTGAATTAATAGTCATTTTAGGCATAAATGACTAAATTTCACTTTTGACTTAAAACTCCTAAGTCAAAGTGAAATTAGACACAAAGTACAAGGCACAAAGTGTATAGTATATCCCACATGTGTCTAGGAGAGCAGAAACACATGGGGAACACCTCCCAAGGTACAAAAATCAACACTCCCTCTTACCGAGGAAGGTGTTCCTCACCAAGCTCATAATGTCTCTGAAGCAGACATGTTTGATCCCTTAGCAGGGCCTTGGTGAGAATATATGCAGCCTGGTTATCTGTTGATACATACTGCAACTGAACTGCCCCTCTCTGAACCCAATCACGAATGAAGTGGTACCTGATCTCAATATGCTTTGACTGGTCATGAAACATTGGATTCTCAGAGAGTTTTATGCAACTCTGATTATCACAGTGAATGACGGTCGATGGCATCTCCTGACCAAACAAACCAACCAACATCTTATGAAGCCAAATGGCCTTGCAATTGGCCTGACTGGCCGCCATATACTCTGCCTCAACCGAACTCAAAGCAACTGACTTCTGCTTCCGGCTGAACCAGGAAACAAGTCCTGACCTCAAACCAAAGCAACACCCTGAGGTGCTTTTTCTATCAGCAACACATCTTGCCTAGTCTGAGTCTGTGTAGCCAACCAAACTGATTCCATCTCCTTTGACATAGTCTAGGCCATAATCAACTGTCCCAACAATGTACCTCAAGACGTGTTTTGCCCCAACCATGTGAACACTCCTCGGCTCAACCATGTACTGACTGAGAGTGTTCACAACAAAACAAATATTTGGTTTGGTGTTAACCANAGCTCTAACAAGAACCGAAAGATGGTTCTACATGATCGACTCAGGGCCATTCGTATGCTCCAGGATGAGTCGGTTACTTCTTTCCTTGGCCGATATAGGCAGATCAGAGATGAGCTTGGAGTCATTGAAGAGGTGGTGGACCCAAATTCTATGGTGAGGACAGCGTTAAACATCTTTACCAAACCATGGGGTCCATTCGTTCATAGCTTTGTTGCCAGGGAGATCATGCCCACTTGGGAGAGATTGCGGGATGATTTCATTCGGGAGGAGACTAGACATATATCAGAGGCTTTTGGACAGCAGCAGACAGTGCAGGGTCATGAGGATCTTGCTCTTTGGAGAAAGGGCAAGAAGAAGACCAGTCGGGGAGGTCAGCAAAGTCCCAAGTTTGGGGCCCCACCACAGGGAGGAGAGAGCAGCAGTGGGCAGAAGAGAGACATGAGCTCAGTGAGATGCTTTTCTTGTAGGGAGATGGGTCACTATGCAGTACAATGTCCCAAGAAGAAAAAGAAGCTACAGGATGTTTCAGCAGCGACAACAGAGAAGCTTGAGTTCGATGAACAGTTTGCAAGAGAGTGTGCATTCGCGACTACTTTGTTTGTTGTTACACCATCCAGCCTCAGGTGGAGAGACAGAGTTGAGGATGACCTACTGACTCATAGTAGTGATTCAGAGGGAGCTCAGACTCAGTTTCCTTGGACACCATCATCAAGGGTGACTGGTCCACCCAGGACAGCTTCAGTTTCAGAGATGTCGAGACAGAGGGTTGGTGCAAGGGCTTCAGAGCATCAGATATTGATCAAAAGGAGCGGCAGGGCACCACGGAGGCTTCAGCCTTACTTGGCTACAAAGACGGGCAGATCAGATTTTGGTTCCACTTCAGGTGGAAACTACTTGGCGAGAGGCCTAGATGAGGATCTTGGTGAGATGTCAAGATCCAGTTGCTCTTGGTGAGATACCAAGAGGGGGAGAGTCTTGGTGAGATGCCAAGAGAGTGACTCTTGGTGAGATGCCAAGAGTAATGACCGTTGGCGAGATGCTAGGAGGCAGAAATCCTTGGTGGGAAACCAAGGTGGAGATCTTTGGCTTGATACCAAGATCTAGGTCATCTTTGATAGGTGGAGAGACACTTCCATCTATGGATCACGCAGATTGAGCAGATCTGTGTCAGACTACTTTCATTGATTAGGGTACAGCCATACTCACCGAGTATTTTCCAGTAGGCAACCATATCCACTACAGGGATGAGATTGGCGGTGAAGGGCACCTTCCTCGGTAAGAGGGAATGTTGAGATTTGGGTACCTTGGAAAGTGGTCCCCTTGTGTTTGTGAGCCTCTAAACACATGTGGGAAGTACTTCGTACCATGTACCATGTACCTTATGTCTAATTTCACTTTGACTTAGGAGATTTAAGTCAAAAGTGAAATTTGGTCATTTAAGCCTAAAATTGCAATTAATTCACTTTGTGGGTGAATTGAGAGACATAAAGTGAAACTATGGGAACTTAACTAAAGTGGGTTTTGAGTTGAGATTCTTTTGAGATGATCTCAACCATTGATTAGGGATGAGATGAGATGATCTCATCCACTCATATTTTAGGTTTCCTTATGCTTCCTTAAGGAGGGTGCAAGGGCAAAGGAGAGCTCATTATTCCTTGTTATGTTCACCAAGAGAGTTGGGAGAGGAGCATGAGGATGAGGTTGGATGCATTGAGTGAGGAAATCTTGGGTGCCCACATTCATGGTGGTAGCCAACAAGCTTAGTCCTTCAGTTATTTGTGGAGCTAGTTCTTGCTAGGAGGGCGCACAGCTAGCAAGGAGGACTTGCAAAGGTCAGTTTGTCTTGAGGACAGTTTCAGTGGAGAGCTACAGCACAGATTCAGACTATTGTGGGAGGGTTTCTCCATCAGAGCTTCCAGTTGGCAGAGAGCTTCAGTTCAGTGGTTTTGGCAACTTGTGAGGAGGGTGCACCATCCTAATCGTATCTTCTTCATTTGGACTTGTGTTTCAACTTGGTTCAAGCTGCTATTGTATCTGGTTCATCTGTTTATTGTACTTGTTGTATTCCACCTTCTTTTCTCCACATTTATACACTCAGATTCCAAACTAGTTTTCCCAGGGGGTGTTTTATCCAGGGTCATGTTGACCAAAAATACTTGTGTTCATTTTCATGTATGCTAGTGTTTAGAACAGCATTATTTCAGCTCTAAAATATCTCTAGGTGTGTTATATAGCTGATGGTATGCATGTGCTAACATCTTGTGACAAAACTACATGCTAGAGCACCTTAATGACCTATGCAACCGTATAGGAACAGCAAAGAAGTTACTAAACAGTTTGCTGTAATAAAACAGCAGCAAACCCTTGTTTGATAGTTGAAACTTAGAGCCAACTTGAGGTCAAAGACAGTCCTAGTTGGCAGCTTGTTAGGATCTGGAAAATCTTCATTTTCAACACTAGATTTGAAACCTAAATTGTACAAACCGGATCTATTAGATTTTCATGCCAAAACCACTGAATCTTTGACCAGAGATACCGAGGGATGTCTTCTTTCCAAAAAACAAGTGGCACCTAATTAGGGTTCTCTAATCAAAAGTTATAGCTATGGCAATTTAGTACAGTCCTTTAAGGTGTCACTGTGAGAATCATCCACTTTGATACCACTTTTTATGATGAGAATTACCCAAAACAACACAAAAACACTTAACGCCTCAAATATCAAACAAGAGTGTTACCCCCTCATATTGCATAAGGGTAACTCTTGTGATTTTCATCACAAGGTATGATTTTCAGCATGATATCCATGGAGTTTTTGATGGATTGGGGATACACACCTTCAATTTTTACTTGGAGAGATGATGCTTTTATTGTTTGAGTAGATTGATGATCATGTTTGATGATCACCCTCTTGGTATATTTTTTATGATTATGGAGCTTTCGACCTCATCATGGTGCTGCATGGGTATACTTGTTCATTCTGACTAGAGAATGTTACACCTCAGTTCATTCTGACTAGAGAATGTTGCACCTCGGTTTATTTTGAATAAACCACCTTGTCCTCAACTTGTTTGATATTTCTTATTAGTGATATTTTGGGTACACACTTAGGAGGCCTTGGACATGATTGTGTCTTGCCTTAGGAGTCTTAAGTCCTACTAGGGAAGCCCCTCTTGTGTTGGATACATCCTTTTTTTAAAAGAGGGAAGTTGTTGCTAAGGTGACAGTGCTAACACTTCCGATATTCCACTAGTCTTGGCACCTTGTGAAGGATTTGCACTAAGGTGCTAGATTTTGTGGTAACAGGGCCCACGAATGTTTGGCTTGTATGTATGGTTATTACGTGGGATGGAACTGCCACATTTGAGCCATAGTTCCTTGTCTACATTGGCCACCATTTCATGTCTTATTCCTCAGTTCGTGCAAGCCATATCAAGGGTGCATATGACGAGGCAATTATACCATATGAAGTTGCTTTTGAATATGAAGATCCAAGCTTACATGAATTATGTTTTGGAGGGTGTCATATGGCACAAAGTGGGGAAATTTTTAGCCGCTATATTCATGAGATAAGTGTGATGTGGGTTGACTTCGTCTTGGCTCATGAGATTCTACCTTGGTGCATGGTCTTTACTCATCACTTGGAGCTGCCTTATTTCCTCACCAAGTTAAGTCCATGATTGAATCACATCATTTTAGGTCCATGGTCATTCGAGCACCTATCAATGTCAAATAACCACATGAAGGAGGTTGTTACACTCTTAGATATTTTTGGAGCTTATTCCTAGCTAACTCATTATTTTATTATTGTTAAAATTATCTTATGGAGTTGCTAGATGAGAACACTATTACATTGTTTTCATTTCGGAGGATGTATATTTTATTGTTTCTTTTAGAAGAGGAGAGTGGATCCTGTTATCACTCCAGGAAACTCTCTTAGGTTGTATCTCAGAGATGCCTGGTAACTTAACTAATCTTGTAATGTTTTAATCAAATGGATCGAGATGGATGACTCAATCAAATATTACACACTCTAGACATATATGAATACGTTCAGAAAGATAAGGCTTTCAACCAAAGGTGTTCAGAAGGTTTAATAAAYAGTGAAAGTATGGAGAATACCTATAATACTAGCAGAAACATATACACAAAGTACATATGAATGGCCAGATAAAATAAGTGAAGTACTTGCAGATTATATGTTTATGGATGTAATGACAAGTTGACAGTTATCATACATCAGATAAACAATAAACAACGAACATAATATTCAGATACAAGTAAGATAAGAGAGAGAATATGAAAGTCTGAACAGAGATGGCAAAAGAAGCTTATGTCTAATATATATTCAAAAAGTCTGAAGAATACGATAGTAGTGGTCAAGTTCCCATAGTCGAACCCCTTTGCCTCTTGCATCTATGAGCTTAAATAAGCTTTACAAATTAGTTTCAAGATCCTCAAAAGATGGATCTGATAACCTCTTTTCCTATCTCAAATTCGAAATTGTGAGGTGGCTGGAAAAGATAGAAATTTCTGGAAATATGCTGCTCCAAGATCCACATATATCTTCCAAATCCAAATGGATATTGGGAAACTAAGAGAGGTTATTGAAGATCGGCCTGTTCTTATGAAATACCTCCTTCAGTTTCTAAAAATACTCTTCCATCTCATCAGAATCTGTCCTCAAAGTCAGTGACTAAAACAGAAAAAACTGAGTTTTTTAATTTCTGGAAATATGTTGCTCCAAGATTCACGTATATCCTCCAAATCCAGATAGATCCTGGGAAACTGAGAGAGGTTATTAAATATTAGCCCGTTCTTATGAAATACCTCCTTCAGTTTCTAAAAATACTCTTCCAGCTGATCAGGATCTGTCTCCCAAGAAGGTGACTAAAACAGAAAAATCCAGATTTCCAAATCTAGTCATATTCCTACATTTTAGGATTTGATTCCTAGAATGTTTCCAATGATGAAATGAAGTGCCATCTATACCCATGGATGAGACTTGATAATATCTTTAAGTAATAGTCATCATCTGCTCTTGAATACACTTTTTCCAAGTCGAATTTTGACTTTTTGACTAAAATCTGTGCATTTTTACCAAAAAATAGAAAGACCACTTAGTCTTCTTGCCTCATCATCTACCTCGAAATCTGAAAAGGGATGATGTTCTATATCCCTTTAATTATTATATTTCATTAAAAACCATCCCCACATGATCTGGAAACAAAAATAAACGATCTGAGCAAAAAGAAGAGCAATCTGCAATTTTCTGCGCTTCCGGTGACTAAGGAGCCAAAATTTCTAGCATGTAAGCCACCGAAATCTCTAATTTCGGTGGCTAAGGGAAGTTGTGAAAGCCTGCCTAAGGCACCGAAAGCTCTGTTTTGAAAATAACTTTCAAAATTGCAAAAATATGTTTCCTTTCAGCTTCTTGATCTTCAAGGCTGTTCATTTAAGTTCAGGGCTGCTTCAAATACGTTGCAGAAATCAGTGTTGTATCTCTTTAGTATGTATTTGTTTCAAAACCAAATAGCACCTGATTTGATCCAACACCTTTTGATCATGTTTTCTTGTCTGCAACAGCTATGATGAGATATGCCTTTGTTTGCAGGAGTAATGATAGTTTTACCACAACCGAATGTACCAAATATGGCACATGTTCCTCCAAGCACAGAAGGAAATAGAGCATCTAAAACACATGGTTCTCTGCAACTGCTGCAAGGTAGTTTCAGATTAGACATTGTGGTCTAACTTCTGCATGCCCAACTCAATCATCTTATAGGAAGAACTTCACCCAACTATGAGTATTCTCTTCCCAATATACATTTATTGATATATGCTTAACACTTCACCATGAACTAAATGCCTAGCAGTCAAAGAAAACCCATTATTTGTTGCTTGGTGCTTCACAACCCCTGTAACATCCAACATCTTTGGACATTTGACACACCTCAGGGTGTGATTCCAAATAGGCTATGTCACTGAGCTCTTTTGTACCTGCAAAACAAATTTGGGCTTGGGGAACCAGATCAGTGTTGATGGAGGCGAGTTAGGGCTCAACAAAAACAAGGGTGAGTTATGAGGGAAACAAAGGCCTGATTTTTAGGAATGTATAAGGCAATGAGAGCTTTCAAATCATGATTAGAATAGCATACTTCGACAATGAAGAGATAGTAGGCCACATGACTGGTTTTAGATGAGTGAAATTATTGCAAAAGATGTGGGTGAAATCAGATCCGAAAATGGTGGCAGAGATATAGGGTTTGATAGATTTAGGGTTAGTCAAATCTTATCAAATCATAATTTTACAATAATTACCAGATCACCATTGGATCATTCCTATCGATTTCAGCAGCTAAAGTGCCAATCACATCCTTGTACTTTGACGGTCACTGGCTTTAACTGATCAAAATAGTCGTTTTAAACTACTCTGCGCTTTCGGTGGCTTAGAGAGCCCCGAAAATTGCATTTAAGCCACCGAAAGCGGAGCTTTCGGTAGCTTAGAGACCATTTTGAAACAATGCTTAGCCACCGAAACCTGTTTTTCGAGTTTTTTTGAAGTAAAGACTCACTCCAAAGTTTTTCAAAAATATTTACAAGTTAGAACTCATTAAAATGAGCCTGAAAAAATTTAATAAAGTTTTTCCTAATGACTTTCTTATCACTGAATGAAATAAATTTTGAAAAATTTATTTGAGGAGATAACAGATCCCAAAAACTCGCTTCTACTTTTAGTAAGGAGTTTGTTGAGGAGTATAGAAATGTAATATTTTATAGTATTCCTTGGAGAACTAATGGATATAGGAAAACAATTACTTTTTTATTGTAAAAGGAGTTGAGATCAAACCTATATAAGGGTTTGTTCTCTCCCTCATTTGACTGGTTGGAGATAGTAACTTTTCCCCTTGGAGATTTGTTGAAGATCTTGAAGGAAATGGAAGGCTAGGATCATTTCACTCTTGTGATATGTGTTCTTGGGGTTGATATGTTCTTGTGATATAGGCACTAATCTTTTTCTCCATAATAGTCAATCCTTATTGTTGAATTTTACTACTTTAGGGTTAGGGTTAGGGTTAGGGTTTATCATCCCTTAATATTTTAAGAGGATTGCCTAGGATTAGTAGTGGACAACCTCTAAGCCTCGCCCTAAAATAATCCACCTCATTCTCCCAAATATCTATTTTTGACCCCATATACCAAAAATAGTAGGAACTAGTCTTTTTCTCCATAATAGTCAATCATTATTGTTGAATTTTACTACTTTAGGGTTAGGGTTAGGGTTTATTTGCTGCAAAAAGAAAGTCCAGCCATAAAAAACAAGACATCTAGGGTGTTTAGGCATACTATTGAACTAAACTACACTGCCGAAACCCTAATTTAATTTTCTAAAGTGTTATAACAGCCATCTAAGGCAAACCGTCTTGGGTTTTAGGGCTGAGTTTTACTGTTAAATTTTCTAATTTTGTTGGCAAGTAAAACCCTAATTTAACCTAGTATTTCCCTTTTCTTTACTGGATCATTTCATGATGAAAGGGCTATTATTTCTACTCCTGCAATCTTTTATTTATTGTTCTAATGATTCATTTTACTGTTGAAAATTGACTGTTTTACTACTATTATAATTTACTACTGCTGAAATAATCTCTATACTATTAGAGACCATTTATTTTACTTCAGTAATAATTTCTTTACTGCTGTAATCACTTACTTTACTGCTGTTATTTCACATAGTACTTGCAAGTTTTATCTCAGCCTTAGACCTTTTCTTTATTTCTAGTGTTTGGGATCCTACTGAACTCATACGTGACCTGGAAAGCCACTCTATTTGGCTTGAATCCTCTACACTTCAAATCTGGAAATTGTCTTGTTCCACCACCTCTCTATTGCTTTGTCTATCCTTATATTGGTGGTAGTGTGAGTAGTCATCCCAGGGGAACCTAGACTTGATTGTGTCTTGCCTAGAGTTTCCTGGAGGCTACTAGGGAAGCCTCCCTTGTGTTAGATACTATTCCTTCACTAGAGAGAGGGAAGTTGTTGCCTAGGTCACAGTGATGACATCTTCCATCTTCCGCTAGTCTTAGTGCCTTGTGAAGGCTTTGCACTTGGTGCTAGATTGTGTGGTAACAAGATGCATGGAAAAAATTGGTTTAAACATTATTTTCATGTTCTATAAAAACAAAATATCAAACAAAAACAAAAGCAACAACGTTCAAAGCCATAATATTAATAGATATTACAACTATAGTATTATAATAAATATAACGGAATATAAGCAAGTAATAAGACTAGATGGATACACATATCCTCTCTCCTTCATTGACATATTTTCTTGCACTTTTCCTACAGGGATAGGTACAATAGTAACTTGATGGAACTTACTTCATCAAGAAGAACCAAAGAGCGCCCAGTTGATTGTGCTTGAATTACCTTTAAAGCAATATGAAAGAAGTCAATACATGATTATCAAAGTATAATGAAAGAAAAATAAGAGAAAAAATAAGCAATGCCAAACAAAGTGTAAATAAAAATACTAGCACTCTCAATTCTTGATGCTTATTGTACCAGATATTCTTAATGTTAAAATTAGTAATATGATAAAAGCTATATGACGTCATTTAAAAAAGAAGATACTCAAGGCCAAACTTTTGCACATGTTTTATTAAAACCACGCTGTTTATCTTTCATATTTGAAGATGAGCAATTAGAAATTGATGTATTCAAAAATTTGCATCAATTGGTCATAGAGATAGCAAGTACATCAAGAATCATTAACAAATACACAACCAAAAATGCCTTGTATTGTAATATAGCAGTTCCTCTCTAATAGTAATGCCACCCTTTAATTACATACGACACTAGAGACCTAGAAGTTTTCATTTTACAAACATTCGATGTTTAAAATTGCATACTTGTTGATTTTGAGGAACATGGTGCTTTAGCTCAACTCGAAGCTAGAGAGATGTATCAATGCCATTTTGTCCCTACTTATTTTCCAATTTGGGTAATGTGATTATCAAATAATGGACAACCCAAGGCCAAGGTTTCCACAACCAAGGGGATTTTCCTTTCCGAAAATTAATGTAAACACATTAAATAATATTCTATATGTATGTTCAGGTAGATTATCATTGAATGTGCACATAAGAGTATATGGAATTGCACCTAGGTACAAGGGAATTTTGGTAACAAGTAGCATAAGGCATTGGCTAATCAAATATGTACAAACTTCATCAATTAGCAAGTGGTATTTTGGCAAGTCATTGTATGGTATGGATTATAACTTCTTCCTGTAATCACTGCACATACAAGTATAATTATTAGTATTCATTGCATATTTTTCATGATAAATTATTTGTGGATAGGGGAATGATATTTTTGGAGGAGGAAATCATTTTAGCCATGAGTACTATTCTTGAAGGATAAGCCAGAATAAACTTAATAAAGAGTTTCATTAAGGAGGATCATTATCGGAAGCAATGAAGATTATTAGCCAAACGACTTCATTTGTGAAAGCAATGTTATCGCGCAAACTGTAGGTTGGGTAAAGCCCGACCCAATCCACTAGATGGAAATAACGGTGGGATAGTTTACCCACTGTCACCTCAGATAAACCCTCCCCTCGCTTTTAGTGAAGGATAAATCCAACACAAGGGGGGAATTCCAGGTGACCCTAGGGGGAAATGAGACAAAAAGTAAGATGATGGAAGTGATGCCCCTATAGGTCAAGATACTAAATAAAAGATAGCTTGGAAAGGAGTCTCGGTAATGGTTAATAGTTGCCAAGGAAGTTGAGTACCTGCAGAAGATGATTGTACCTACCCGAGACACAAGAAAAGACAAGATACAAGCTAAACAATCCAATGGACAAGCAAGTTAAGCTTGCTGTCCCTATTTGCAGCAGTCAACAGAAACATATATCAGCAAGTAAATGATTATTGAAGTTGCTACAAGATGCTAAAAGTCAGGTAGATGATGCAAGAGATAAACTAGCAATCACTAGGATAACTCAAGTGTGAAAGCATAAGACTTTAGAAATGAGATAAGGCTATTATAAACAAGCATTGCAGAGATATATTATCATCCTTATGGCTGTAGAAAAGTATTTCTACAGTGGAAAATGTCAACCCACAAAACAAGCAAGTAAACCACCCAAAAAGTGTGTTGAGACTAGTAGATTAATATGGCAGCTTGCTAGCAAATTTTGATGGTTGAAATGTGAGTTATAAAATCAAAAAAGAGAGTAATTTGCTCCAAGAAGACAAAGCAAAGCAAACCTAGATGCCCTAGAGACGATAGCAACCTCAAAGCATCAAGAATAAATCCCAACTTGAACTGTTTTGTTGTTGTCACGACCTGTACGGACCATATTGTGTTGGTGGCAGGTTCTACAACCCTTGATGGGTGCTCCTATGGGTTGTACGGCCCTCCTACATCTGTTGTCTTTTCTCTCTCGCTAAAATGTGCAGAGTGAAAGTCCTTCACTCAAATGAATCACTGACTCCAAATCCATGTGTGTCTCCTCCACTCCCTTGGCTAACTTCTATAATCTTGAGATGAGCCCTAACCCTAATCTCCAAAGTGATCAATGGATGAGATTAAATCTCCCTCACTTGAGATCGACGACTAAGATTCATTTAATTAACTTAAATCACTAATGCCAAAAACTTGGGAATTTTATTTAATTAACCTCAATTAATTCTAAAAATACATTCATTTTAATAATTTAATTATTAAAGTGAATTTCCAAAGTTCTGAGAGGTATTAAAGACAATCTCTGCATGATAGACACAATCCAATGTAGAGATACATGTCCGATGCTATAAACTTCAACAAAAATTGCATGGTAGTCCCCTTTTGTACACTATTAATGTTATGAACATAAATATATATAAATAGATGTTCATAACATAATAATTAATTAGTAAATGGTTAGTAGATAGTAATTATTAATAATGAAAGGACATGTTCTCAAAAGACATGTCTAGTGGTGAAAGGGCACCCCTGTGTGGGTATATAAACAAGCCCTCATTCTCAATTGTAATCATCATATTTTTTATCAATTATTTATATTTTATATTACTATACAATTGCATACCTGGTTATCTATTACATTGGTATCACAGTTGATTCAATTATTTATATTTTATAATACTATACAATTGCACACTGCTATCTATTACATTGGTATCACGTACTGGATCACCTCCAAAAATCCCATAACCCATATCATAAAAGCACACCCAAACCATTCCGTAAGAAACATAAACAAGAACACAAACACAAAAACTGAAAAATATATACCACCCAAATTACGAGAAGATAGAAGAAGTCAGGATTACCAAAGAATAAGAGAAGGTAAATGTAAATACTGTGGTGAAAATGGGACCCAAGACACAGATGTCGCATAGAAGATAAGTCAAAAAATTATACACTTACAAGGAACATCGAGAATCGATAATGTAAGAATCCGGCTTACGTAAGTAAATGGAAACACCAAAATGACATGTCGTATCTCTTAGATAATGACACACAAAGAATATCATTAGAAGCCATCACAAGCATCACCAATCCACAAACTTTTAAAATTAAAAGGACATAAAAAAGATAACGTCACAGTATTAATCAACACAAGTATCCACAATTTTATCGATATCAATATCTCAAGGAACCTTAAATTGTTTGTATATCCGGTACCAGATATGAAAGTGATGGTTGCAGATGGAAAAAAAATTGAAATGTAGGAAAATGCCATAAGCAGGAAACCCAAATTCGGAGATTTCAATCTAGAATCTGAATTTTACACCGTACCCCCGGGAGGAGTAGACGTAGTTTTATGAGTCCAATGTTTGCAAACCTTAGGCACCTACTCAATTAATCACCAAGAGAATTTTATCAAATTCAAATGGCAAAGGCAGAATTATAAATTATATGGTTTTCAACCCCCCCAAACACAATTTGTATCATCTCAACAGATTGAAAAAATGATTCGGAAAGGAGTAACTACCTATTTTATCCAATGCTACCACATGGGAAAACAAGAACCAGAACAAGACCCAAAAATTTAAATCCAAGACCTAATTCAAACATACAAGAAGGTGTTTCAAGACCTCCCCATGGACTTACTCCACAAAGAAGAATTGAACATTTAATTTAAGTTAAACCAGGATCAATCCCAATCAAGGTTAGACCATGCATACCCCCATCGTCATAAAACAGAAATAGAAAGATCAGTTCAAGACTTGTTAAAATGTGGGATTATCACAAGAAGTAGAAGCCCATATTCACCCCAATTGTACTAGTACCAAAGAAAGATGGTTCTTTCAGTTATGCATAGATTATCGTGGGCTTAATAAGATAACAATTAAAAATAAATTTCCCATCCCCTTCATTGATCTAAATGTTGGATGAACTTCATGGAGCCAAAAAATTTCAAAACTCGATTTGAGATCGTGATATTACTAGATTAGGGTAAGATTAGAAGATGTGGCGAAGACTGCCTTCCAAACCCATGAAAGACACTACGAATTCAAGATAATGCCCTTTGGGCTAACCAATGCCCCTACCAATCTCCCAAGCAACTATGAATGAGTTATTTCACCCATACCTAAGAAAATATGTTTTAGTCTCTTTGATGACATTTAGTGTACAAAGAAAAAACATGGAAGGAACACATAAATCATTTAGGACAAGTATTATCTATTTTAAAAAAATCACTCCTAATGCTAAAAATGTCAAAATGCACCTTCTAAGAATGGTGGAAGTAGAATACCTCTATCACATTATTTCCAAAAACGGAGTTAAAGTAGACCCAAACAAAATCAAAGCAATTATAGAATGGCCCCAACCAAAAAGTATATCTAAATTAAGAGGATCTTTAGGCTTGGCAAGATACTACCGACGATTTGTCAAAAACTATGCTCAATTTAATTGCTCCCCCTAACAAATCTCCTAAAGAAGAACTCCTTCCATTGAAATGAAGAATCAAAATGTTTTAGAAATTTAAAAGAAATCATGTCCACAACCCCAGTGTTAGCAACACCTAACTTCTCAAAACCTTTCGTACTCGAATGTGATGCCTCAGTTTTTGGGATCGGAGCAGTCATGATGCAAGATGGACACCCAATGGCATTTGAAAGTAGAAACTAAACAAAAAGAAGCACTTTACAATCCACATACAATAAAGAAATATTGGCACCGCGTACGCGGCCAAACCAAATAGCTTACAAAACCTCTTAGAAGCAAATTTCTGTGACGCATTTAATTCATATTAGCCTACAATCATTTGTGCTACAACAAAAACATTAACCATCAACAACAAAAGTCGATATAGAAAAATTGCCACATTTGATATGGAGATACTACATAAGAGAGGAAAAGATAACATAGTAGCTGATGCTCTTTCACGAAAATACGAAGAAGCACAAGTCTTTGCATGATCAATCTCAATTCCGTAATGGCTGAACGAAATCCTAAGTGAATATGCCAAAGACACAGAGACATGCTACATAATCAACGATTTAACCCAATACCCCAAGTTCGAGTGGAAGAACGACATCATGGTATAAAGGAAGAATTTATCTAAACAATAACTCAAAATTTAAAATCAAGGTACTCCAAGAAGCTCATGATTGTCCGACCGCAGCCACGCTGATTTTTTCAAAACATATTATAATGTCGCCAATCATTCTTTGAAAGGGACATAATGTACATTCAAAAATAAGGTAAAGCAGAATGTGATCTTTGCCAAAGAAATAAAACTAAAAATATATCAACACCAGGAGTAATCCATCCATTACATGTTCCTAACAAAAAATGGGAAGAAATCTCAATGGATTTTATTGAAGGATTACTCTTTATCGGGTTGAAAAGCAAATATAAAATCTCAGCGCATAGTAGACGTAATTCAACCAAGCATGCACACCTATAGGAGTAAGAAAACAGACCGCAAAGCAAATACCGAGGCCCTCTCAGAAAAATTATTCGAGTAAATTACATTGGTTTTCCCAAAGTGATCGCTGATAGAGACTTTAAATTTAAAGGAAACTTTGAGAGAAGCTTTGCAAACAACGGACGCCTCTAATATGAGTCAGCCTTTTATCATCCACAAACAGATGGACAAATAGAAATTGGTCAACAAATGCTTAGAAACTTACCTCTATTGCTTTGTTACAGATAAGAAAAATAAGTGGTCTCAATGGTTACACTTAGCCGAATGGTGGTATAACTCACATATCACATCGCCTAAATGACAATTCATTTCAAGCTCTTTATGGATATCCACCACCATCATGGAAAGAGTTAGCCACAACTCAAACAAAAGTCGCATCAATAAAAGACCTTTTAGACGAAAGTAAAAAGTCGCGGGTAAATTCCCCGGAAGTAAAACCTTGGTTATAGTAAAACAGAAAACCAGATCAACACCCCCAACGTAAAGAATTCGGGTTGAGAATGGGTTTTAGAGACTGCTACTTCCGCCTCGCTTGTAGTTAAGGTTAAGCGTCCAAAGGAGTGGGTCAAACTGGTAACAGAGCTCTGTTCCAATCGTCAATCTCCAAATGGGGCCTTTCTCATTTAGGGTGGCTGCTCAAGGGAGACGCCCCGCAATCCTGGGTTTTGGTGCTGCTTAGTCAGCATGGCGATGTTTTCTCCACGATACCGCCAAGAAGATAATGAAGAAAACCACGTGCCAGAAGAGGCACTTGTTTGCGTGACAAGGCAACAATGAAACTAATACTACGCAAGAGGGCGAAGTAACGCAACTACACGACTATCTATATTTCAATGTATATGAACATATATAATAGTAAAATGCCAACGTAAGTCAATGTTTGCAACAATGGCAAATATAAAGTCACTTGTCAATAACAATTTTAATGATATAAAGATCCAATGAAATGATCAACCTGAATTAACTCAATGCTCAAATATCATTTTAATGCTCAATATCTGAGTAAGTTGTCAAGGTCACTATGCTAGAGAGATGACACGTTTTTAGGGTTACATAATAGACAAAGAGGTCAACGCTTTGCAAATAAGCCAATGAAATTACCAATGTATCAATGTTCATCATTGGATGACCAAGCCACAACATTATCTATCAACAACCAAAGCCTGCGCAAGTAATGACGCCATCACACTCTGCAAGCTGGGTGCTGCTGTTAAGGTTAGTTAGGTTTCAAATTTGAGAGTTTTGAAGATTGTTTTTTGCCAACAACCCCAACGTTGGAGAGAAAGACCGCTGCCTTTGAAGTTATGGAATCAAAGGCAAGATCTCGAGGATTCAACGCAGAAGACTAGAGAGTTAGTTCTATGGTGTCAAGAATGGCAAATTCCAGAATCAAAACCCTAAGGGGAGGATGTTCATTCCGGTGTAGCTAAAGTTGGGCCTCATGCTCCTCCCTCTTCTTTAAATATTTTTGGCAAAACGGCTAGCTTTTAAAACACAAATCTAAGGGTGAAAAGTGTTGCAAGAGAAAGGCCCTTCAACCCTAAAAGTCAAAACCCTAGGTGTAGAATCAACTAGGTCTAGGACATCTCCTCTCAATTCCTTATATTAAATGCTAACTCAAAAAAGGATGATTAGTGTAGCAACGGCTAGCTATATCTTCCTTAATCAATGACCAAAACAAGTTTCTCAATCATGGGGACATATAGTAAGGACCTACTAGAAAAGCTGCTAACTAGGGTTTCAAGATTAGCAACATAATAGCAATGAAATACAAATGCAAGAGATTTAACCTACAACCATTCATTCAAGAAGTTTTGCATGAAAAATACACTTACAAATCATGAAGAATGCCTTATCAAATCCCCAGTTGTGTAAACCTTCCAATGAGAGAGAAACACCATAATATGCCAAGAAAATCCCTCCATCAAGAGCTGCGCCCCACTTCCAAGAGCCAAAATACCAAGACAAAGACTAAAGTAGATCTCACACAAGAGAGAGTTATGTTATGTTTAAAATGAGGTCCAACCTCTATTTATGCTAAATATCAATCTATGACCTTTAATTTAAAATAGGTCATTAAAACAACCAACAATGCTGACTAACAATTTTACACTGCTTTTACATTAATCTGCTAAAAATGTCATATTGATGAGTGTGGGACGCCAAGCCCCTTCGAGGGAGACGGTCCTTTGGCAAGTTAAAGATCCGTAGTTCAAACGCTATTCTTCTAGGTCTTCACGCCATATCGCGTTAAATGACTCAAAGACTCGCCATGTTCAAACAACGCCGAAGCTCTTCTCAAAGGACGCCCCTATCCATCGGCTAAACGTCCCATTCCCAGTGGGTGATCCCCCGTAGGCTGGGCTCTTCCAAAGTGTCCTGGGGGGAACGCCCTTCTTTCTTCTCGCGCAATGACTCATCGCCAACGCTATTCCGCCTCCGCCATCCCAAAGAATCATCCTGATGGGCTCTTCACCATGGAGGTCCAAAAGAATCATATCCCCATGTGTACAGTCCACTGGTACCTCGGCCCTGGCTCTGCATGGTCCTCGCATATCAAAGACCATGCCCCTCCATGGGCTCATCGGCCTCGGATCATAGTAATGTCAATCATGTTTCATCATTAAATTTATCAAATACATGCATAAAACCCTAGCATATCCCTCTAAGAGCTCAAAGACATTACACATATCTACTATAATAAAGTTAAAGAGAAAAACAAAACAACCTAATACAATATCCACAAGAAAAGGAAAGCTCCCAGAGATCGGCCCAAGCCATGTTCATGAAGTGATATGGTCTGTGGTCGCCTGAAGCCATAGTAAGACTGTGGGTGGTGTTGTCCTGGGTGCTCTTTGTAGAGGTGGAGTTAAAATCTGGCCAAGTGGATGCACTTTTTTTCCAAGCCCTTTATTGTTTTTCTTCTTTTACTTCAAGGTCTCAATTGCAGGACACCGCTTTGGCGTAGACCAGAAACATGGCAGCCACCACCAGTATTTTCGCATAAATGATAAGGCTTTCCTGCTCTGCGATTTTCTCGAGACCCTCTTGGCTTTAAATCAAAGGTCACCGCCTCGGCGTAGACCGGCTGATGGTAACGCCTACCTAGATACCTATGAACATAATGGTCGGCTTCTGCGGATGAGACCTCCCATCCTTGGTTAGGTCTTGTTTTATTATTTTCTTGTGGTCCCTTTGTTTCTTATCGAGAGGCTCTTTATTGCCTCTCTGTGGATCCCTTGGCTAAGCATCTCTAGGTTTCATTTCCTATGGCTTTTATCTCTTACCAAATGCTTTTTACCTCTCGGCCTTTAGCCCCTTCTTCCCAATAGCCGTGACAAAGTGTAACCCCTCAAAAGGTCATCCTAATGGTCTGACTATGGAATGGGATGGATGAATGGGAGATAAGATGTAAATGATAGGATGGTGGGAGCGGACGATGGTCGAGCAAATCCCCCTTGGTGGCTAACCAAAACCCATGAATACAAGCTTGCTAGGTCACCCCGTTAATCCCCCCAACCATGGTCAAGTGGATTAGTGTAAGATCCAAGCAGTCATCAGAAATGTAAGGAACCTGATGCATATATAAGACGGTTATAACGATCAAACATGACACATACCATGATACCTTGGACCAATTACCTCATGGAGCAAGAGCCTTCTTTGATGCAAGTCCAAGCCGATGGTGATGGAAGTTGTTGCTGCTAACAGGACAAGTTTGGCGAAGAAGAAGAAAGATGGGCCCTCCAGGGCCATGCTCAAGTCCATCCTGCTCTCGGTACTTCATGTCTAGGACCTATGGGCCTCGAGACATGATCTCCTAGTTATCCCTAGAAAACGGGGATAACAGAGACTTCAACCATACAAACAACTATCACTTAAACAAGAAGGAAAGAATAAGTTAGCCCCGAAATATTACGGACCATATCAAATTAACAGAAAAATTAGTCATGTCGCGTATGGATTGGACTTGCCAAATAAAAGTCGTATCCACAATGTTTTTCATGTATCATGTCCAAAAAAAGTTGTTGGACAACGCAAAAAGGTGCAAACTTTACTTCCCCTGTTGGACGAAGAAGGCAGAATAATTTTAGAACCAGAAGCCATTATTGCCTCTAGAGAAAAGAAGTTACGATCTCGCATAATCAAAGAATATCTTATCAAATGGAAAAACCTTCCAGAGGAAGATGCAGCATGGGAATCAGAACATTTTCGTCAGTTACACCCGTCGTTACCAATGCTTTGAGGACAAAGCATTTTTAAGAGGAAGGCAATGTTATGAACATAAATATATATAAATAGATGTTCATAACATAATAATTAATTAGTAAATGGTTAGTAGATAGTAATTATTAATAATGAAAGGACATGTTCTCAAAGGACATGTTCTCAAAAGACATGTCTAGTGGTGAAAGGGCACCCCTGTGTGGGTATATAAACAAGCCCTCATTCTCAATTGTAATCATCATATTTTTTTATCAATTATTTATATTTTATATTACTATACAATTGCATACATGGTTATCTATTACAATTAACTTCAACTTCAAAACAATGTTTATGTTTAAGCCAAACTGTTAAAGAGTGGAACCAATCTATGTTTATGTTTAAGCCAAATTGTTAAACAGTGGAACCAAGGCCCACAGGAGTGTGGTCTAGCAGCAAACTGGCTTCAAATCCCCCAAGTGGGTGTGGATGAGGCCAGGTGCAAGTCCTGGGTGACTTTGATGGCATAGATATGCCCCTTATAGCATAGCAGCTTAGCCAAAGGGAGTATATAAGACGTATTTCTCAAAAAGAAAAAAAAGACTGGAACCAACCTTAATCTGCTGCAAGTGACCTGAAAATGTTGAGAGAGACTGACTTAATGACTGTTCATCACCTATATCAGCAAAAACTGAGTCAAAAAATGGTATCTTAGCTGGTTCTGCTGCTAGCAAATAAAGTCCTGTCAATGAAACAATCAAAAAGATTATCAGAAATGTGACTAACAATTTCCAATGCATTCAAATCTATCAAAATGCAGCTTTAATGAATGGAATGGAATACATCAAAAATCAAGAACAGCCTAGCTATTCTGAATTTAGTGGGCAAGCCAATCACATTACTAGATAACTTACTTTCCTAATTTTATTGAGAATGACCCTTACTGTGACAGTATTTGGCCAGAATATGAATATCTAACTGAAACATTTTGATGGGTAAACATAGCGAAAGATGACCAAAAATCGGGGTAAAGTCAGTTAAAAAATTTATGGCATTCACCGCATTTTGCCATCAGTGCAGCTAGCCCCACTGTCTTGATGGTAGCTGTTTTGCCTCCAGTATTTGGACCCGTTATAATAAGCACCTTCATCTTCCTTCTAACCAGAATATCAACAGGAATAGGATGATTGGCTTCAAGTGTTGCAACCTGAATAGAAAAACCTGTACCCTTGAGTCTTTTAGAGAAACTTATGCCACTGATGTGATTATATGTGAGGCTGTAAGATTTTTCATCTGAGGTTAACATCTCTAAAGTAGACATACTTCTTTAATGCAATGCAGTAAAAGTTCTCATCTAGGCCAACTAAATCACTATTACCTATCCAACTGGAAAGTAAAGAGTCAGCCATCCATGAACTATCTATTACAAGGTTCTAGATCTATCAGCACATGATATTAGAAGAAAATATTTACCTTGCTTTCAAGGAATTTTAAATGGTTTTCTATCCTTTCCCGAGATGAAAAATTCCTTTCATGTACCCGCGTTCTCCGTAATTGCTGAAGTAACATTTCAATAATGATATTTTTTTATTAGATCTATTATTCATGAGTTGAGATACTAACAAACTCAACCAACATAGACAAGAACAATCTCCTCATGATAATGATAGAACATTCATATCACATTAACATAGTGAATCCAAATGCGTATATTTTATCTCCTGCTCATATTTATAAATGTCCAATCTTATAAAACTACAAAACAGGAAATAGAACAACAAAATAAAGAGATAATAATGTCAACTACGAAATCTACAATTTCATGAAAGTATACATATGTTTGTGCACTAGTTTTTCTAGCATATAAGCACACTACATGAAATAATGAGTGCTTAGAGAATGATCTTTTCGCCAAGATTGTAAGTGGATGGATTCACATTAGTCCACAAGCTTCCATTCTAATGGCATGACAAAGAACTTTTCTAAAAAGTAACCTAACATGTATAAAAGGATTAAAATTTAAAACATACTCTATATTGCAATCACGAGAACTTGAAGATTCTTCCCTGAGCACCTGCAGTACCATTAATAATTTCAGAATGAGCAGCAAACATCTTCCCCACAGGAATCTATCTGTCCTATGAGCACTTCAAATCTTCTTCCTCTGTGGCGTGCCCATCAATGAAGTGTGCAGACAAGCGAAAGGATAGACAGCCAAGAGAAAACAAGAGAGACACAAGAGATTGCCAAGCTATACATGCTTCACACTCAACATTGCATGCCTTTAAATAGGTTGAGTACATAGATCCCACTTTAGAAAACAGTGCCCAGACCAATTCTATGGGCTTGAAACCACTGCCTAAGTTAAAAAATGGTAATAATAAATATAATATAATATTCACAATATGTTCTTATTGTTACCACGTGAAAATGCAAAGTCCAGACTCCAATTTGCATTTTTGGAAGTATTATTGAGAGCAGCATTGCACCAGGGCATGTGTATTTTGGCAGCTTGGGTTTATCTTTTCTTTCACATGATTGCAGGATGCTCACGTCTTTTGAGGCAAGTTTAAGAGTTGACTTCACATATTTAGAGGCATTTGTTTCACATGTGGTAGTAGTTCACCTTTGGGGTACCTTCTACATATTGTGATACATGTTCTTGCTTTTAGTTGTACTTTTGAGGCATTTCACATATCCCAAGGAAAGTAACATACATGGAGGCATGGTAGGAGGAGAACACCACCTGTGGAGAAGATTATTGTATTTAATTTTATTTTGATTGAAGGTAGTGCCCACTGCCAAGACTAAGGAGGGTGTCCAAGTTCAAGCTCAATTGTGCACTTTTCAAGGTCGCTCCTCCCTTGGATCCTTTTCTCTATGGGTTCTGACATGGTCAAAGGCACTAGAGAGGGAGCGCTTTGCATGGAAAAGTCTAGAAGACTTTATTAAGCCTCCTCATCCAAAGCATACATCATATTTTAAGGGACCACTCCACTTGGAAGGCTCTAGAATAGCACCTACATCAAGAATAAGCCATTATTTGAGGAACGCCTTACATGGAAAGATCTAGAAGACACTGGTAAGTGGCCCCATTCAGTTATTGAAGCATTGTTTAAGGGAGAGCTCTAGGAAGAAAAGTCTAGAACAGCACATATGCCAAGAAAAAGTATTATTCAGTAGATCAACCTAGGGTTTTCCCGAGGCTTCCACCCAAAGAAGAATTGCTTGGAGGAAGCTATAAAAGGAGGGGCACTCCTCATTTGCAAATCAGAAGTACAAGTGGAGGAAATCCCCCTTAGAAGGCCATAGACATTGTCATTTGCAGGTAAAAGGAAGAAAGGATGTTGGTGAAGTATGTTCTCTTTTCAGGGTTGTTTGTTGAAATAATGTAACTGCAAAGAGTATTCTATTTATTATTGATATATTATTCATTAGATCAATCCCCTTCTGCGAATTGATCATGTCGGGTATTGTAAATAACCAAATCCCCTTTTGCGGATTGGTAAAACCCTAATTGTAATAGGCAGAATGAGAAGTCGGCCCCCAGATTAATTAAAGGT
>SNQJ01S0106726.1:40399-58171 GCA_010110895.2 Picea sitchensis | reverse complement strand
TGGTGATTTCCTCTGATTTAAAGAGGAAATCCCTTCGATACAATCATTACAATGCATCTCAATCCAATCCTAGATCGGATCTTCTTTCTAAATTAGCATAGGATGTCCTGATTTTACGCAACCGAATGTTGAATGAGGTATTGTTGTTATGGCTGGTGTAACAGCTTCTTCTCATCATTGCTGATGCTGTTTCAGCCACGTGATTACGCTCTGACTGTTGACTGCTGACTGTGACGGCTTCCTTGTGTTTCGACATCGTCGGTTCTGGAAGTTTCTTCTATGTTTCAGCATCTGCAACTCTGGACTGTGTGATAGCTCGTGTTTCAGCATCTTGAGACCTCAGACTGTATGGCTGCTCCGTGTTTCAGCATCTGCGATCTCGGACTGTGTAGCAGCTCCATACTTCAGCATCTGCGACCTCGGACTGTGTAGCAGCTCCGTGTTTCAGCATCGGTTTTGTGTTTCAGCAATAGGTCTTGAATGCTAATCTGCAGTTATGGACACTTATGCACTTCTAATCAATAGTTAAGTACGAGAGTGATGTAAAATATCATACAAAACAGATTAAGCATATAGTAATGAGAAAGGACGTTGTATACCTTTGAGATGATCAGACAAAGTGATAGTATAGGTTCAAATGTAGGTGATCAAGGGTATAATAATGGCAAAAAGTATAAGCAAAAAGGTGCATAGTGTGGTCCTAACATCACCCAGAATAGTACAGATGAAATGCCCAAAGGTGATTAAAAAGGGTACCATGTTTCATGATAGAAGAGTGCCACATGTCATCATTGATGACTACCATGCATCTTCGGCTCTTCTAGGTTCGGGAATTCTTGAATGAAAAAGTATGGATACCTCCTAGAGGCCCAAACTCATGGAGTGATGTGGTACTTCGAGACTTTGATGCTTCTAGAGACTGAGTTTTCTATGCGTCGAAATCCTCCGAAGTGGCGATATGCCGAATCTGATGTGTAAACCTTTTTGTGCTTTGATGTTCGAGGGCTCTGTACTTCAAAATTCTGGTAGTTCAGAGCTCTAGAGAACTGAGTTTCATCTTATCTAAAATCTCCCAGAGTGGTGATCTCCCGGATCTGACGTGTCCACATGATGTCACCGTCGCTTACGTTTCTGCATAAAAAGAGAGTGACACGTTTCACCCAAAAATGAGCAGATGATGTAACCCAAATGACCTTAAATGAGTGCTACGTTTTGGTACAGATGAGTGTTATGTGTCTCTGGTGCTTCAAAATTCTGGCACTTCGGGGCTCCGGTGATCTGCGCTTGTTCTGAAGTAAAAATTCACAGATGGCTGATCCTCCAGATCTAATGTGGCATTCTGGAGCTCTAGTGCTTCGGGACTCTGGCAGTTCAGGGCTCGTGAGACTTAAACAAAGATGATCTCGGACGCCTGAATGTTGAAGTCGTGAAGTGTTGTTTGTATAACTTTGCGGTTAAACCTAGAGCCTTTCTGGAACTCCAAATGTATGAGAGTCATTGATATGAGTGGCATGTTAGATCTCCACCATTGCAAATTTAACCTGTCTGTTCTCCCAATCTGAGCCCGAAATCGACTGCTCCAAATTGTCGTGTTTTGTCCATGGGTGTTCCATGTGCATAAAAAAGACTTGGTTGACCTATTGCAAGCTCAATCAATGGAAAACATGATGACAGGTATTTCGAACCAAATCATGACATGAAATTATCCTTCAAGAAAACATAAACAATTTGCACAAAGAATCAATCAAGAAAGATAATGATGAAAACCAAGTCATTTAGCAATGGGAAACTGACTTGACCAACCAAAAGAGGAATGATTTTTATGAAGGTATATAGAAAAGAGAGAGGAGGGATAGGGGTGCAGACTTAGGTCTCAACACTCAAAAGGGTTCTTTTTCTCCCATCCTGCAGTATCAGTCGAACTCTTCCTTATGTTTGCAGCTTCCTAAGACATTCTCTATACCGTACTCCTCTGTGATTGAGTTGAGTTTATTTGTGATGACACTTATTCGAGGAGGGATAAGTGTGTTTGGGATTATAGCCCAACACACTTATCCCTTCTCGGATAAGTGTCCCACTTATCCCTTCTCGGATAAGTTTCATCACAGATCAACTCAATGTAGTCACAGAGGAGTACGATCTGGAGAATGTCTCAGGAAGCTACAAACATCAACATGGACTAGCTCAGCATTCCCTGGTTTGGTGCCTTTTTCAAAATTCAAAATATGCCATTAATGGAGATAAGCCACTTTGTAAATTCGGTGTTCGAGAGTTTTGGAGCGAATATTATTCATATCTCCCGTAGGCCCAGACTCTCGGAGTCATTAAAAAACACTTTATCTAATTAACCCAAGATTTATCCTTAAACATTTCGGGTCTTCGTGACCCCGACTCTTCAACGTTCGAGAGATTTGGAGCAAAAAATATCCATATCACCCAGAGGGACAATATTTTGGATATGATGTGACGATGTGATGTGAATTGTGTATGTTTCACAGAAAGAAGGATGACACATGTCACCCAGAATAGTACAGATGAAATGCACAAAGGTGATTAAAAAGGGTGCCATGTTTCATGATAGAAGAGTGCCACGCATCATAATTGATGACTGCCACACGTCTCTGACTCTTCTAGGTTTGGGAATTCTTGAATGCAAAGTATGGATACCTCCCGGAGGCCCGGACTCGCAGAGTGACGTGGTACTTCGAGGCTCCGATGCTTCTGCAGACTGAGTTTTCTATGTGTCGAAATCCTCCAAAGTGGTGATCTCTTGAATCTGACGTGTAAACCTTTTGGCACTTTGATGTTCGAGGGCTCTGATACTTTAGAATTCTGGTAGTTCGTGGCTCTAGAGAACTTATTTTGATCTTATCTAAAATATACCAGAGTGGCGATCTCTCAGATATGACGTGTCCACATGACGTCATTGTCGCTTATGTGTCTACACGAAAGAGAGTGACACGTGTCACCCGGAAATGAGCAGATGAAATAACCCAAATTACCTTAAATGAGTGCCATGTGTCGGTACAAATGAGTGTTATGTGTCTCTGGTGCTTCAATATTATGGCACTTCAGGGCTCCATTGATTTGCGCTTGTTCTAAAGTAAAACCTCATGAATGGCTGATCCTCCGGATCTGACGTGGCATTCTAGAGCTCTAGTGCTTCGAGGCTCATGAGACTTAAACAAATATGATCTCGGATGCCCAAACGGCGAAGTCGTGGAGTGAAGTTTGTATAACTTTGTGATTAAACCTAGCGCCTTTCTAGAACTCCAAATGTATGAGAGTCGTTGATATGAGTGGCATGTTAGATCTCCACCATTGCAAATTTAACCTGTGTGTTCTCACAATCTGAGCCGAAATTGACTGCTCCAAATTGCCGCGTTTTGTCCACGGGTGTTCCCTGTGCATAAAAAAGACTTGGTCGACCTATTGCAAGCTCAATCAATGGAAAACACGATGACAGGTATTTCAAACTAAATCATGACATGAAATTATCCTTCAAGAAAACATAAACAATTTGCACAAAGAATCAATCAGGAAAGATAATGATGAAAACCAAGTCATTTAGCAATGGGAAACTGACTTGACCAACCAAAACAGGAAATTTTTTTATGAAGTTATATAGAAAAGAGAGAGGAGGGACAAGGGTGTAGACTTAGGTCTCAACACTCGGAAGGGTTCTTTTTCTCCCATCCTGCAGTATCAGTCAAACTCTTCCTTTACATAAAATTTTGGTTGTTTATTTGTTCCCCAAGAAAACATCACCTCCATCATATCATTCATATTCGTAGAACCATTCTCTATGTGGTGTCATATGATAGAATGTTCCTGAATTGATCAACCAAACACCTTGATCTGAATGTGTACTGGTTGACATCAGGTACACATCACCTCCCTTATCTGGGGTTGTCTTTCTCTCAGTCAACTGCTTCTCGTTGGATCCTGTACTGACTTCCATCACCCTCTACTTATAGTCCTTTTTTAATGCCTATATTTATTGCATTTCCAACATCTTCTTGTCGATGAAACCAGGGATTTAGATCTACCCTTCAAGTTAGACTTTCTACCAGATAATTTTCCTTTATCTCTTTTAATTAGTCAACCTCTCGCCACTAAATAATCTTTGGTTGATTCTTCCATGTTATTTCTTCTCATCTCTTCTGAAAACAGAGAAGCAACCACGTCTTCTAGATCTATTGTAGTTGTATTACTCCCTATAGTCACGACTAAGCTATCCTAGGAGTCTGGAAAAGAACATAATAGGCTTATACATTTCTCCTCCTCAGTGAGTTTAATATCCACAGACGATAATTGGATTAAAATGGTGTTAAATGCATTTAAATGCTCAGTCATCGAATTGCCATTACTCAGTCTCAGAAGAAATAGTTTATTTCTGAGAAGTAACTTATTTACCAAATATTTTGACTAGTATAAGCTTCCTAGCTTGTCCCATAATTTCTTGGTTGAAACTTCACCTGAGACATTCAACAGTACTGAATCTATAAGACAAATTTGAATTGTACTTCTTTCTCTTCTTTCAAGTTTCTCCCATTCTTCCATCGACATGCATGTACATTGGGTACCTGGATAGACCATTTTCTACTGTTCTCATTCTACAAAAATATCTTCTATTTTAAGCTTCCAAAGCTCAAAATTCTGGCCATTGAATTTTTCTATCTCTATTCTTGAACCGCTCACCATTATTTACCACAATATTTAACACAATTTATGACTTACAACTCTTACTGTACCTAGGGTTTAGTTCTGAGATTCAAGATTGGTAAATCAAGATATGATATACTCGTTAAAGCATAACACGACTTTGATACCACTTTTCAGGAAATGAGAGACACTTCCTGATCTAATGAGTTTTAAAAATTAAAAATACATAAATAATAGAGAAAACAACCATGAAAGATCACACATAACACAGTAAATGATAAAGGAGTTCACCCTCACAAATGGGCTACATCTCCTGGTCCAGCTTCCAAGTGGTCATCTTTCATAAAGTGTCAAAATGTGAAATACAATAATTTACAGTGCTCAAACTGCAAAAATAATGGCTCCAATGGCTCCAAAACAACCAAAACCCCTGTCTAGCCTCTTCCTCCACTTGATTTGGCCAAAAAAAGAAGAAATTATGCTTCCTTGAAGTTTTTCCCCTCTCCTACCACCCAACCAGCCTCCTGAATCCTCACCCCCCTGAACCTGGCTCATGCACACCCAAACCTAGCTCTTGTAATGTCCCATTCCAAAATGGAGCTCTAGAGAGGAGGATTAATGGTCTAAACCACCTCGTTAGACTATAGCCAGGGCCAGAAAGGGGTAAACGAGGTTACTAGAGGTCACTCTAGTCAAAGGTGTTATATTGGGAAAGTGGCATTGAGCTAAAAGTGGATAAAAGTGCTTTTAAGCCAATTTGAGCTAAAAATAGAAAAGACAAGCTAAAATTAGAAGTCAACAACGAATTAGGGTTTTGGGAAGCTATAAGAGAAGGTTCAATGACATAATTCATCATTATGCATATTTTGACTTGTCATTGAGGAGAGAGGCACATCACATGAGAGGTAGCTCAGTGGATTCCAGGAGGAATACACCAGTGGATGATTTCAGTGTTGAGAGACACACCCTAGTCACCGAGGAGATCACACAGGTCTTCCATCAATCTTCAAAAATAGTTCTACAAGATTCAACAGCAGGGGCACACTTGTTCAGGGATAGGGCACAACTTCTGAGGAGGTTCAGTGGATCAACTTGTCCCATCCAGGGAGATTTATAGATTCCCTGACCCATTTGAGAGGCAGACCATATGCATATTTTTCCTTATTTATTGTCATATTCCGAAGGGGGAATCATCAGGGACGCATTTTCTGGACATTAGGAGTGCAACACTTGGGGAGGACACATTCAGGGTTCTTGAGCAGTCATCAGATCAGATCCAGAGAAACCCTTTTGACCCATTTCGCAGTAGGCCAGGGAGATCATTTTGAGACACATCTCAGTCAATTCCGGTGGTGGAATCACTAGGGCACATTTTTCCAATAGTAGAGGGGTGCATTCCCCCTAGGGGATCCATCCGAGTCTAGACACACCAACAGAGGGTTCGGTCAGTCACCAGGATTGAGAGGGACAATAGGGTGCATTGTTTGGGACAATTTCCAGACCGATTTGGCCACCAGGGAAAACTTTTTGTAGATATCATAATATATGATTTATAGTCTTTTGTCTCATTTATCATCTGTATGCGCAATATATATGTTGTAAGCAATTAATCATACACACACATTAGCATAGTTTCCCAAACTAGCCAAGTCAGGAACATTACAGTGGTATCAAAGTTGTAGTCTTGTCAGTGTGTGACTAAAGACAATGAGTGCAACAAAGGAACTAGGGGGTTGTGAGCACATAGGTGACGAATATGTCACTTACAACAGACACAAAGGAGGGAATACCTAGATCTGATTTTCCCCCTTTTCCTCCTAGCTCAGAGGAAGAGGAAGATGCATAAAGGAAATCAGATAGACAAGAAGAGTGTGATTTTGAGCATGAGGCAGAGAGGATGTTAGGATATAGATATGAGATACCAGAGGGCAGTGGTAAATCCCCCATGGACCCAAATGAAACCTTCATGTAGGTACTTGGAAATATGGTAGTCATTCAGCAGGCCATGACTCAATCTTTGGCACAGATGGCTGATAGATTGGCTATAGTGGGAAACCCAGGCACACAAGTCCCACATGCAGCACAAGGGAACTCAGGAGTAAGCAGTAGACCCCAGTTTCCTACTCACACATACACCTCTTCGAGTAGGATTCCCAGGACATTTTTCCCCAATTTCTAGAGGGCACCCCCAATAGCAACACAACAACTGATAACAAAGAGGTCACCCACTCAAGTGGAGGAAATTGTAGAGTACAAGAGGGAGTATACAACATTAGGTCATGACTTCCATCAGGACATGACCCTGGTTGAGTATTGTGGACTCGGGCTCAGGAACTGCCCCAGAGAGCCACAAAGAGGAGGACAACAACCACAATAGGGGCATAGCATTGATTTCATCTGAAAAGTTGGTGAGCTCACCATACCTTGTTTTGATGGATTGTCCAAATGCACCGCCAGAGCTTGGGTACAAAATCTAGACACATACTACAAGCTCAACCAGATGACCAAGACAAAGGCCATCAGTTTCTCTACCCTACGCTTGGAGGGTGAGGCACATGAGTGGTGGCATCATGGATTGGTGATGTTGGGTCACAGTAACATCACCTCCTACAGGGAATTCACAGAGAGAGTCATGGACATGTTTGATAGGAGGGATCTAGAGATCCACTTCAGGGATCTAGCCTAGTTGAGACAAATTGTCACAACAAAGGCGTTCATCACAGAGTTTCAGTGGGTAGCAGTGGCAGTGATAGTTATATCAGAGCCCTAGATAATCATGTTATTCACAGAGGGACTCATAGATCCATTGATAGGATGGGTGAAGGCACATAGGCCTCACACCTTACAGGATTTCATCTTATGCACTCGTGATTTGGCAGACTCAGTGCCAAAGACTAAACCCTTTTCCAAACCCTTTGTACCACAGAAGGACTGAGACAGGAAGCCATTCTAGAGAGAATGGAAGGGCAGCGAGAAGCTGGATGATGAGATCAGATGAGAGCTTATGAGGAAGAATATTTTCTTCAATTGCAGAGACCCTTATGTCCTAGGCCACAGGTGCATGGTCAAGGGAGAGATTCATTATATTGAGGTGGCAGAAAATAGTGTGGACAGTGAGAAGGAGGAGCGGGACAATGGATCCACTAGCTCATAGGAGGAGTCAACACAGGCATAGGAGCAACCTCCCCGTAGACCACCGACATCGGCAGGGGCCCACCCACTGGTAGTTCCACAGCCTCCTGAGCAGGCTAACATATGGAAACTAGCAAAGGGAAGAGTCATAGCGACCCTTTCTAGTGTTTCCAGATATGATACCCTCCGGATTAGAGGGACTATTCAGGGACAGTGGGAAATTTCCCTGATAGATGGTGGGGTCACCCACAACTTCATTGACGCTTCATTGGTATCGAGGCAAGCACTTAAGACAAAGGATTTTGAGGGGTTTGATGTTGCAGTAGCATATGGCCATATAGTGGAGTGTCTAGACATAGTTCTAGACTTGGATATAAAGTTAGGCAACTACACATTGAGAGACACATTTTATGTGGTTGACCTATCTGACACATATGTGGTTTTGGGAGTCCAGTGGATGATCACCTTGGAAAAAATCACCACCAATTACCAAACCTTGAAGATGGGGTTCAAAGAGAGTGACGAGAAGAGGGTTGTTCTGAGAGGCATGTCAACATGAGCACCCAGAATAGATCCAGCCAAGAGGATGGAGAGGATATTCAGACATGGGGAGGTAGCATATGTCACAAAGTGCTTGATCACTATGTGGAAGGATTCAAAGGGTCGAAAACAGTATCATACAGAGATCATGAACTTGTTGGGACAACATCAACAGGTTTTTGGATCGATTTCACCAGGGAGACCGCATGAAAGGGGGTTTGAGCACACCATTGAGTTGGAGGAGGGAGGAAAACCTATGATCACACCCCCCTATCATTATCCTATGAGGCTCAAGGATGATATATAGAAATAAATTAGGGAATTTCTAGTGATGGGACACATCAGATCAAGAACAACCCATTCGCCTCTTCAATTGTCTTAGTTCTGAAGAAGGATGCTACCATGAGGATGTGCATTGATTACCAAGCCTTGAACAAGAAAACCATCAAGAACTGATATCCTATCCATCACATTGACGAGTTGATGGATGAACTACATGGGGCAGTTTTCTTCTCAAAGATTGATCTATGCTCGAGGTATCATAAGATCAACATCCGAGAGCAAGACATACACAAGACGAAATTTTAGTGTCACTTTGGACATTTCAAGTTTTTGGTTATGCCATTTGGGCTAACCAATGCACCAACTACATTTCAGTCTTGCATGAACCACATATTCAAGGATCAGTTAAGGAAATCAGTCTTAGTTTTCTTCGACGAGATCTTGGTCTACAACAAGACATGGCAGGAGCATATGAGGCACTTAGATGAGGTTTTGAGCATAATGGAGGCACAATCACTATATGCCAAAGAGTCTAAGTGTGAGTTCGGTATGAAAAAACTACTTTACTTGGGCCACATCATCAGTGCACAGGGAGTATAGGTACACCAGGAGAAGATCGGGGTCATTCTGGATGGGCCAACGCCCAGGAATGTGACAGATTTAAGGAGATTCTTCTAGTTATGCAACTATTATAAGCGATTTTTCATGGGTTTCTCTCAGCTTGGAGCACCACTGACGGATCTCACCAAGTAGGAGGATTTCATATGGAACAATGAGTCACATAAAGCCTTCGATCACATGAAGGAAGTCATGGGTACATGTCCAATGTTAGCATTACCAGGCTTCACTCTGCCACTTGTATTAGAGTGTGATGCATCTAGCGAGGGTATCGAGGCAGTTTTGATGCAGGGAGGACACCCCATTGTATTCAATAGCAAGAATATCAATCAACCCGAGAGGTTGTACTCCATCTATGACAAGGAAATGATGGCAATCATGCATGCCTTGACCAAATTCAGAAAATATTTGGTGGGCAGCAAATTCGTGGTCAAAATAGATCACAACAACTTGAAGTATTTCCTTGAGCAGAAGGACCTCAGTGAGTTCCAACAGAAATGGGTGACGAAGGTATAGGAATTCAACTTCGACATAGATTATGTCAAGAGGAAGAAGAACATTGTGACCGATGCACTATCGAGGAGACTTGTGACATGTTATTTGATGGAGATTTCAATAGATTGGAAATCCCACTTGTTAGTGTAATATTCCAAGAACAAGTTCGTTTGTGAGGTTATGGATGGGAAGATACATGATGACAGGTATAGGGTGATTGACGATGTCATATTCTACAAGGGAAAAGTCTACTTAGTGCCAGATTTGGGGCTCAAGAAGAAAATCCTTACAGTCGTTCATGATTCACCACTAGCAGGCCATCAAGGGTTTTTCAAAACCTACAGACAGATCAGGGAGAGGTTCTCATGGAAGGGCCTCAAATAGGACATTATGAGACACATCAATGAGTGTGTGACTTTCCAGTAGAACAATTCAGAGCATACTCTTCCAATAGGGCTACTTCAGCCACTTCCCATTCGAGAGAAGAAATGGGAAAGTATATCGATGGACTTCATGAAAAGCCTACAAAAGGTCCAGGGTAAGGACTGTATCTATGTAGTGGTTGACAAATTGACCATTTTTTCTTAATTCTATGCCATACCGACAAAGTACAGTGTAGTTCAGGTAGTTGATTTATTCTTCAGGGAGGTCTTCAGACTTCATGGGTTGCTGAGCAACATCATCAGTGACAGGGACAATCAATTTATTGGGACATTCTGGAGGGATTTGTTTAGATTGGTGGGGACAGATTTGACACCCAACACTAGCTATCACCCTCAGACATATGGGTAGACCAAGATCATCAATAAATGGGTTGAAGGGTATTTGAGGAAATATGTAGGTGGACAACAAAGAACATGGGTCAAGTGGCTACATTTAGGAGAGCATTGCTACAACACCACTTTCCACATGTCCATTGGTATGAAACCCTTATGAGTATTGTATAGATATGATGCTCCCACTTTGGTCGACTTGTTTTTCGGGGAGAGCATATCTCCTAAGGACAAGGATTAGATCACAGAGAGTCAGGAGATTCTCAAGTTGCTAAAAGAGAACCTTCATATGACACAGAACCGACAGAAGATGAGTGCGGACAACCACAATATAGAGCGCAACTTTGAGGTTGGGGATCTGGTTTTCTTGAGACTCCAACCTTACAGATAGCCATGTCTGAAGAAGAGTGGGGCCGAGAAGCTCAAGCCCAGATTTTATGGCCCTTACAGGATTGTGCGCCAAGTAGGCGAGGTTTCTTATGAGCTATATCTTCCAGAGGAGAGCAAGATTCATAACGTGTTCCACGTATCTTGCCTCAAAAAGGCAGTGGGACAATTCATCAGCACATCAAAGGAGCTTCCCCCATTGGATGAGGAGGGACAGTTGGAGTCGGTTCCCAAGGAGGTAGTGGAGTTCTGGGAGTGGAAACTTAGGAGCATGGTCATCAAAGAGTGTTTGATCAAATGGAGAGGGCTTCCAGTAGAGGACACTACTTGGGAGAGAAAGTAGGTGTTGTAGCACCCTGGATTGGTATTGCTTGAGGACAAGCAATTTCGGGAAGGGAGGACTGTAATGTCCCTTTCCAAATAGAATCTCCAGAGAGGAGACTTAATGGCATAAACCGCCCTGTTGGACTATATCCAGGGCCAAAAAGGGGTGAATAGGGTTACTAGAGGTCACTCCAGTCAAAGGTGTTATATTCAGAAAGTGAAATTGAGCTAAAAGTGGCTAAAAGTTCTTTTAAGCCAATTTGAGCTAAAAATAGAATAGATGAGCTAAAATTAGAAGTCAACAACAAATTACAGTTTCAGGTAGTTATAAGAGAAGGTTCAACGACCTAATTCATCATTATGCAGATTTTGACTTGTCATTGAGGAGAGAGGTGCATCTCACGAGAGGTAGCTCAGTGGATTCCAGGAGGAATACACCAGTCGTTGATTTTGATGTTGAGAGACACACCCTAGTCACCGAGGAGATCACACAAGTCTTCCATCAGTCTTCAACAATAGTTCTACAGGACTCGACAGCAGGGGCACACTTGTTGAGGGAGAGGGCACAACTTCTGAGGAGGTTTAGTGGATCGACTTGTCCCATCCAGGGAGAGTTCATAGATTCCCCTCCGACCCATTTGAGAGGCATGCCATACACATATTTTTCTTGGTTTCTCATCATATTCCTATGGGGGAATCATCAAGGACGCATTTTTCGGACATTGGGAGTGTGGCACTTGGGGAGGACACATTCGGGATTATTGATCGATCATCAGATCAGATCCAAGGAAATCCTTTTGACCCATTTCATAGTAGGCCAGGGTGATCAGTTTGAGACACATCTCATCTGATTCCGATGGTGGAATCACTAGGGAACATTTTTCCAGGAGTAGAGGGGTGCATTCCCCCAAGGGGATCCATCTGATTTCAAACACACCAGCAGAGGGGTCGGTCAATCCACAGGACTGAGAGGGACAACAGAGCGCATTGTTTGGGATAGTTTCCAAACCGATCTGAGAGATCTAGCCATCAGGGAAAACTTTTCAGACTTGCAACAGTTACCGCGCAAGCTGCCATAGCTTGCAAATCATCCATTGATCATGTAGTTCATCTATCATCGAGTATTATCATTTTAGTTTTCTTAGTGTATTCCAGATAAGATCATTTTGTCATGATCTAGCCGAGTGATTTATTTTATTTTCAGCCACATTCGACATTGTACTCTAAAGATATCATAATATATGATTTATGGTATTTTGTCTAATTTACCATCTGTATGAGAAATATGTATGCTATAAACAATTAATCATACACACACATCAGCATAATTTCCCAGACTGTCCAAATCAGCAACATTGCAGCTTTGTGCATGATTCCCGCTCATGGGCGATTTTGGTGCACCATTAGCGTGTATCCAGCCCTTGATTTTGGAGGTCATGGTCACATGGGGCACATGCCCAGAGCCTTAATACATCAAGAAAATGCCTTAAGACATCATTTATAACTCGAATGAATTTGCAGGAGAATTACAAAGCCCAAATGGCATAACCACCCATTCATACAAACTTTTCTTTGTTTTGAAAGTTGTCTTCCATGTGTCTCCTTCAACGATCCTAATCTGATGATAACCACTTCTCAAGTCCAACTTAGTGAAATACACAACATATTTCAATTGATCAAGCAAATCATCAATTCAAGGAAGAGGGTAACGATTCTTTACCGTAATCTTGTTCAAGGCTTTAAAATCTACACACATGTGCCATGTACCATCTTTCTTTGGTACTAAAACAATTGGTGACCCACATGGTGATGTGCTTGGCCTAATAACCCCTTTGTCAAGAAACTCTTGGATTTTTTTTTTGATTTCTACATTCTCCATGACCAACATCCTATACATGCCAATATTTGGAAGAGGACAATCTAGATGCAATTGGATCTCATGTTGGATACCTCTTTTAGGAGGCAATCCTTTGGACTCCCCAAACATCTCATCATATGTGTTAACAACCTCCTACAAATCAGATTTTAACTTTGCATCACATCCTTGGAAAACTTATTTTTCAACATTGTCTTTGGGTTTGATCATTAAGAGTACAAAGTTCTCACTAGCATTAACAAGCCTCTTCATTTGTCCAACATTCACAAGTGATAAATTCAACTTCTTGTTATGTTCTCTGACAATGTACTCAACTCCATTTTTAAACAAGTGATATTTGTTCTCATGGCGATGAAAGATGGCTCTCCTATCATATAAATATGGGCTTCCCAAAACAATACCACAAATATCCAGTTGAATGACATCAAGATCTACCTCATCTATAAAGTTTGCAGTGATAACAATTCTTAATTTACATCCTTTTGTCACATGCAATTTTGCATTGTCACATATCCAACCTAAAGGATATGGTTTAGGATGAGGATTTGTTTCCAAATTCAATTTCTTGACAGTGTCTTCATAAATGAGGTTTGCTTGTGAACCACTATCAAATAGTGTATCTATCTTGGTATGCTTTGAAATAACCCTTATGTGGAAAATCTCTATTATTTATTTTTCATGTTGAGTTTCATTGAGGCTACTACTTGAAGAACTAGTATTTTCAATAGAGTCCTTACCTTTAAAACCCATGGCTGTGATCTTAGTTTCATCTCGATAATCAAATCCTAAATCATGTTGTGTAGTTTCAACAGTATTTTGTTCCCCTTTGTTATTGAACTTTTTGGGTTTATTTTGAAGATGAAGTTTCCAACAGTGGTCTTTATCATGGCCTTCTTTTGAACAGTGTTTACATGTGATTTTCTCTCCCTCTTTCTTGACTGAAGCATTATTCTTTCCTTTTCCTTTGAATTTCCCCTTTCCTTTGTCTCCATTATTAAATGGCTTCTTGTTGCCCTCTTTGTTAATGTTTAATCCATTATTATGGTTCTTTGCATTTCAATAGATAACAACAACATAAGACAAGATCACTAAGAAATACACAATCACAAGAGACACAACATTTATCCTGGGAAACCCTCTAGGGGAAGAAAACCCAACAAAACTTCCTTATTAGAGATAGCCAATACAATCCCAAGAGACAACTCAAACAAGCACAAAATGTCCTCTCCCAAAGATGCGCCTCTCTCTCTCTCTCTCTCTTCTCCAACTGCAGCTCTGAAACTTGTCTCTCAATGAACAAGTGAGTGTGTGTCTAAGTGAGGCGCTAGCCTCCTTATTTATACAAGTCTGGCACATGTGGAAGTGTCTCTTCACTGATAGGGCCGACTTCTCAATCTGGGTGGTTATAATCACCTTTAATATATTCTATGGATGAATTCTTATTCTGCCTATTACAATTACATTTTGACCAATCCGCAAAAGGGGATTTGGTCCTTTACAATAGCCGACATGATCAATCCGCAAAGGGGATTGATCTAATGAATAATATATCAAATAATAATCAAAATACACTTTGCAGTTACATTATTTTAACACTCCCCCTTAACAAGAAGGGTATTCTTCAACAGGATTAGGCGAGAGAGAGGACTACATCATCAACAACATCAGGAGGACAACATCATCAATATCATCTTGAAACACTGACTGGCATATCTATAAATCATCGAAAGTTTTCTCATCGGAAGTATCGTCATTCTTAAAGGAATACAATCATCATCTGCATCAATATGGATTAGTATGATACTAATGCATCATCATCACAACACGAGGCTGGCTCATCATCATAATACTAGACTGGCTTTACGTCACAGCTCTCAACATGGAAGCACAGTACTCATCTTTCTTTACGTCATAGCAACCAAGCTAGAAGCAAGATACTCATCTTTCTTTACGTCACAACAATCAAGCTGGAAGCAAGATACTAGACTGGCTTTACGTCACAACTCTCAAGATGGAAGCACAGTACTAGTCTCATCTCAACGTCTTGCTTTAAGTCACAACACTCAAGCTGGAAGCAAGATACTAGACTGGATTTACGTCACAACTCTCAAGTTGGAAGCACAGTACTAGTCTCATCTCAACGTCTTGCTTTATTTCACAACACTCAAGCTAGAAGCAAGATACTAGACTGGCTTTATGTCACAGCTATCAAGCTAGACGCATAATGCTAGTCTCATCTCATCGTCTTGCTTTACTTCACAGCACTCAATTTGGAAGCAAGATACTAGACTGGATTTACATCACAACTATCAAGCTAGAAGCACGGTGATAATATCATCTCATCGTCTTGCTTTACGTCACAACACTCAAGCTGGAAGCAGGATACTAGACTGGATTTACGTCACAACTATCAAGCTGGAAGCATAGTACTAGTCATATCACAGCAGCTACTCCCCCTATCAATAAAGGTCCTTTCAGACTATACCAAGCTTATCTATAAAGTTCTCAAACTTTACATGATATAGAGGCTTGGTCAACACATCAGCAACTTGTTCATCCGTGCTAACGTACTGGAGCTTTAAGGCTCCTCTCTGCACCATGTCACGGATGTAATGATATCGGATCTCTATGTCCTTCGACCTGTCATGGAATACAAGATTATCTGTCATTTTTATGCATCTCTGGTTGTCACATAGGATCGTGGTTTCTTCCATATCTAGGTAAAATATACCGGTCAACAACTTACAAATCCATATAGCTTCGCACCTAGCAGAACATGCAACAATGTATTTTGCTTCCGCCGTGCTGAGAGAAATGTTGGATTGCTTCATACTCTGCCATGAGATTATGGTTGATCCCAAACTGAAACAACATCCTGAAGTTCTCTTCCTATCAGAAACACTTCCATCCCAATCTAAATTAGTGTACCCACTCAATGTAAAATCATGATCTCCATCATAACTAAGACCACAATCTAATGTACCCTTAAGGTACCTCATCACATGTTTTGTAGCCACAAGGTGAACATGTCTGGGTTCTACCAAAAACTGACTCAAGGTGTTCACAGAAAAACAAATATCTGGTCTAGTGTTCATCAGGTACATCAGTGATCCAATAATTTGTCTATACAACGTGGCATCAATCAATTATGATGAAGTATCGACCAGCAGCTTCAACTTCATTTCCATGGGTGTATTCATGGACTTGCACTCTAACATGCCGAATCTCTTCAAGATTTCGACTGCACACTTCCCTTGGTTAAGGAAGATCCTCTCTGGACTCTTCCATACCTCAAGACCTAAGAAATAGTGCATTATGCCAAGGTCTTTCATCTCAAATTATGAAGCGAGTCTCTTCTTATATTCAGTGATGAGATTTTCTTCTCCAGTTAAGAATAAGTCATCCACATATAGCAATAATATCATTGGCTCATCGTTCATAACCTTGAAGTAGAGGTTACAATCTACTTTACTCTTGGTAAATCCCAAGCTCGTTAGGAAACTGTCTATCTGGCCATACCAAGCTCTAGGAGCTTGCTTCAATCCGTATAGAACCTTCTTCAACTTGCAGACATGAGACTTCCTATCTTCAACTTCAAATTCTTGAGGTTGCTCTGTATACAATTCTTCTTTGATGACACCATTTAGGAAGGTTTTCTTTACGTCCATCTTGTGTAACTTCCACTTCATCTTAGCTGTAAGGGCTATGATGGTTTTGATCGAAGTGTATCTAGCTACAAGAGTGAATGTCTCTTCATAGTCAATGCCTTCTTTTTGAGAAAATGCACAAGCTACAAATCTTGCTTTATACTTAATACTTCCATCAGCAGCATGTTTTATTTTGAAGATCCATTTGGATGATACCACATCCTTTCTATCCAGTCTAGGAACTATTTCCCATACATTGTTCTTTATTATGGATTGGTATTATTCTTTCATGGCATCTGGCCTTTCTTTCTTCTGAATGGATCCTTCAAAGAAGGTACGTTCCTTCTCCAGGAGATCACACATCAAAGCCATATAAATGGAGAATGGCTTAGGTCTCTTCACATGTCTCATGGTTCCTTCGGGAACACCATATTTCTCTCCATCTTGAATAATCTCTCTAGCCCAAGTTGGCTTTCTCTTATGGGAGATCGTCATCTGAGGAGGTTCTTGAAACTCTACTATGTCATGATATTCTAAAATTTCCTCATCAGGGGAAGTTACGAATTCCCTCACTGGTTTAGTAGCTCTGGGAACCTCCCTCACTGAATCTGTAATTTTGGGGATTACAGGTTCCTCTTCATATACTTCTTCAAGCTGGTATCTTCTATAATTCTTGAGAATTGCATCTTCATCAAAGGTCACATCCCTGCTGATATCAATGTGACGATGACCTAGTATATAGATCCTGAAGGCCTTGGAGACCTCACAGTATCCCACAAATATTCCCCTCTTTCCTGAGGGTTCCATCTTGTTTCTCTTCTCTTTCGGTATATGTATAAATACTGGGCAGCCAAATATTTTGAGATGGCTTACCTCTGGCTTCTTTCCGGTCAACATCTCCTCTAGGGTCTTGAACCCAAGTGCACTATGGGACAATCGATTTTCCACATATACGGATGTCATTGTTGCTTCTGCCCATAAGCACATAGGAATATCTTGATCATGGATCATGGTATTCACGGCTTCCATTATC